>OZ007571.1:31677906-31768063 GCA_963931925.1 Onchidella celtica | reverse complement strand
GTTACAAGGAACAAAGAAAGAGGACCACAAAAAAAAAAAGTATTTGGAGAGACCTTTCAGAAGTAGACTGGTACGAGAAAACAATTATTTTTCACTCTGATCGGGTTCCTCAAATACATTATTTTTTTGTTTTTCTTTGCCTGTTTGTGATCTTGTGCCTGGCCCTACTGTGAGCCCCCGTTCGTATATGCTTAATATGTTGCAGATAATACAGAACAGTTATCTTTTCATGTAGACTCAGCAGTGTTACCTTTCCAACTGCAAGATCTTGCCTTGTGCTATTATAGTTGACACTGACTTATAGTGTCGAACACCCTCTTTCTTCCTCGAAATAGGAGATCATTTCAATGAATTTCCAATGGACTTTCAAATTCCATCGTCCCCGTTTTGCAGATTTCTTTTAATAGACATTTTCTGGCGTAGGAAATTCTGGTTGTTCAAAGACACAAATAATGCTTTAATTAGTGAAAAGTAAGAAGAAGAGAAGAAGGAAAAGAAGGAGAATAAAATGGTGGAATGACAGATAGAGATGTAAAAGTTCATCATCATCATCATCATTGCCTTTCTCACCCTGGATCAGGGTATAGGCCACCAACAAACACTTTATCCTTCTCTATCATGGGCCAGCCTCTTTACATTATTCCAAGTCTTTTCGCAGACATAAAATTATGTTGTTGTAGATGTATTAAGTGCGGCTTTTTCAACTTTGGTGCAGACCGTTTCTGAAAATAAAATTTATGGGGGTGGGGGTGATAGACAGACTGCTTTCCTCACAAGTTAGTGGCGTGTGTGCTTATGTATGTGTACGTGGAAGTGTGTGAAATATTTCACAATAACAGAAAACTTGGTCGAATATTCTAATTATCCCTGTAATAAGCGGAAAATGACAACAAGTATCATAATGTCTGTGTTTGGAAATTATGCAAATTATGCAACCAGTTTTGATCGAGCTTAGGAATTCCTGCCTCGCCCTTGACATCCTCATTGCGTCACTCAATTGGAAGGTTTGCGAGATGCGATATTTATTATCTGGGGGTAAAGTTCACAGATCTGTCACATTACTCTCTTTCAACATGCCTATAAGCGAATGTGGCCTGATATTCTCGGTCGATACATTCAGTCTCAGCACTGAGTCTTACGCCACAGGCAATTTGCTCGTTATACCAGAAGCACCCCATACTGTCGACATCGAAAGAAACTCCCTGAAATAAGAAACCAAAGCCTTTTGTAGTCTTGTCTGTCATGTCACAGCTCTGCCCAGCTGGCCGTCGGAAATAGTGTCATAATTTAAAAGGAATCTGGGTGATGAAATGACGTGGCTAAGACTAAGGGAGACATCATACTAAGCCCGGTCAGACATAGTCAGATGCTGGCAGACAATAATGCACACCATAATTCCTTATATTTTCCTAGTAACTCCGGGAAGACCCTATCACACCAAGCCCGGTCAGACACAATCACCTTCTGCCACTGGGTATTTCTTTGGTGTATATTTTTCTGGCAGCATCTGACTGTGTCTGATCAGGTTTAGTATGATATCTCCCTTAAGGCTTGCTTCCGCTCAGCTGTTGACATGAAATATTCATGATCTCCCTTACGTTCAAAGTTTGTGAAAGAATTCAAACCCACACGACATGTGATGTACTTGGCTACACAGATTGCCTAATGTCGTGTTGAGGAAACTCGGCGCATAATGCAAAATATTACATCGTACAAACATTATGTGATGAGAATTTATGCAGTGGCGGACCTACATATTTGGGACTCTGAAACCTGAACTGTTTGGGGGGGGGGGGGGGTCCCTTTGCGAGCAGCAACAACAGGGCAAACATCCAAAATTCACTCATTAAAAAAAGTTTTTTCACGGCCCTTCCGGGACTGGCAGCCCTGAAACTTAAACTTCGTAAGTTTTATAGTAGATTCGCCACTAGGTTTGTTTCCACTTTGCCTTCTTTTGTCTCTGAACTTGTCTTAAGGCAATTCTGTGGCGTTCTTAGCCAGAGCCTTGTTATTCCAATTTTTATGAAAATTGGTAAAAAGATAAAAAAATTTTTTTGGGGGGGGGGGGGGGGGAATTTTGTTTCGGTTGTCAATGTTGTCCAAGCTTTACCATACTTTGCAACACCATCTCATGAATGTTGTATTAAAAAAAATAAAAAAATTATTGTTGTGTTCTAAATTGTGCTAATTTTTCATCGTTGTCATTGATGCTGATGGTGATCCCTTGAATGTCCCCCGTGTGTTTAATTTGGCCATTATCTCTTGAATGTGTGACTTTAATGATCTTTTTTTTTTTCTTTTCATCCTTTAATAAGAATATGTCTGGAATAAGAACATGGCGTTCTCAAACTTCTCCCATTGGAGTTAAATTTGGTTACACGATTCCGACCTGGAACTTCAAAAAATATCTCTATTCTCGGCTTTGAGCGTTCCTCTTAACAAGACAAGGATAGCGGAAATGCCTTGGATGGGAATACAAAATAATCATATTCATCCAAGTGTCGTTAGTTTAACATAGATATTATACATACTTTGCAACACCATCTCATGAATGTTGTATTAAAAAAAATAAAAAAATTATTGTTGTGTTCTAAATTGTGCTAATTTTTCATCGTTGTCATTGATGCTGATGGTGATCCCTTGAATGTCCCCCGTGTGTTTAATTTGGCCATTATCTCTTGAATGTGTGACTTTAATGATCTTTTTTTTTTCTTTTCATCCTTTAACAACGTTGTTTTAATAATTGTTATTTTGCTTTTCACAACGGGTTATGTGTTGTCACTATTATCAGAATTGCAGACAGAAGCACTACTGATCTGGAGTTCACCTGTCAATCATTGTCATGTTTTTTGGCTTGTCTCTCTAGTGTGTCATACTGGCAGGTTCGGCATTGGCTGCCGTGAGAACTGTGGGCGGTGCTTAAAGGGGACATGTGATCACATTACTGGCCAATGTTATGGTGGTTGCACCAGGGGGTATCGTGGCCCACAATGTGTAGAAGGTACATGTTCAAACCCTTCTTATTTGTCTGTTGACGTTTCTTTGTCAGCACAGCACAAAATTTATATCACACCTTTTTTAAAAAAAAATTATTATTTCTTAATGTTTTAGCACCTGAGCCATGTTTGCACCAGGATCAGTGGATTGAATGAGCACTTAGATCTGTAAGGAATCACACTTTGTCATGTGGACTTTCCACAGTTATGCTTTACATAATGAAATAACTTATGACTGCGCAAGATTCCAGCATAAAGTAGGCATTTTTTGTTTTGTTTTGTTGTTTTTTTGGTTCAGGTGGAAGTCGTATGGACGTGGGTGCTGCAATTTTAATAATCACAATAATTTAGTACTTAGGATCTGGACAAAAAGCAGAGAATTTTAGGTAATGAAAGCTTCGAAGATTTCTGGATACAGGTTCGGCGTTAAGTAGAAGTAAGTAGAATGGGAAATAGACTGGCAGTGCCTGGGTCATGGAAAAAAAAACAACAATACCGCTTGGCAAGAAAAGTAATGATCTTTTTGGAATTAGAATGGACACCTGGCCGGAATAAATGCTTCCTCAATGTTTATTTTTTTTCAGATTTCAGTATTATTGTACATGTACTCCTACAAGCTTTTTCTTGTTCTGAAATAAAATGTGTTCTCATTTTCCGAATTTGTTAAATGGGTTACCTGTAGTGAGACTGACGCAAAGTTCTGAATCCAACATAGCAGTTTCACATATTTCCCCATGATTGTTTGTGTTGACAGCCACACCTGCCTTATTTTCATGATTGTTTGTGTTGACAAATACGCGCCCCTGTCTTGATGATTGTTTGTGTGCTTACAAATGCAACCGTCACCTACCTTATTTTCATGATTGTTGGTGTTGATAACTTCGCCTCCTGCTTCATAATTGACTCTGTGCTTACAAAATTTAATACAACCCTCTGGTGCCTTCTTTTCGTAAGTGTTTGTGCTGACAACGCATACATGCCCTGTTTTCATGATTGTTTGTGTTGACAACCCTCATCTGCCTTATTTTCATGGTGTTTGTATTGCCAACCCTACATGACCTTTTCATGATTGTTTATTCTGACAACCCACACATTGCCATGCCTTATTTTCATGACTGTTTGTGTTGACAACCCACACCTGCCTTGTTTTCATGATTTTTTTGTATTGACAACCCTCACCTGCCTTGTTTTCATCATTGTTTGTGTTGAAAATCCTCACCTGCCTTATTTTCATGATTGTTTGTGTTGACACTCCTCACCTGCCTTATTTTCATGATTGTTTGCATTGTCAAGCAGAGTTTGTAATTTCTGGATCTCTTCATGCATGAACGAAACCATGGTACAGAAAAGCACAGTTTAGCCATTACTTGAGACAATTTTGTAAAGTTCCTAGAATCAATGAAACATTTATATTAGTAACATCTGCCTGAGCTTGATATTGATCATGCCATTATAATTTCATAAAATACAAAGACGAATTTGCTCCTTAGTACAATTAGTTGTAGTTTTAGTTTATTAAGACAAATGAAGTCTTCAATTTTATACAGCGCTTGGGAAAGTCTGTATCAGGGAAATATGTTAAATGAAAACTTTACTGCATGACAGCATAGAAAAAGAAATTAAAACATACAGAAACATAAACACAATAACACCAATAACAACAACAACAACAACAAAAAAGCAATGACAACGAAAATATTATTAGGATGCTGTAGTAGCAGCTTTCAAGGTCTCCCTGATGAAATGCATGCTGCGCTCTTATGTCTGTCCATAACAACACCTGTACACATTTTATATCTCGTATTAACAGAAGAATAATATTAACTAACTAGTGATTCAAACTAACAATACCACTGATTTTCTTTTTTCTGCACTTCTTTCATAATTGTTTGACGTGTCCAGGATTCTAACAAGCTATTCTCTACTTTTTAAGCCTAAATAAAGTACCCAAAAAAACCGTAACAAAGCAAAGTGGCCGTAATCGTTAAACCCGAACTCAAACTCCGTTTTAAAGCCCGTCTTTAAATAGACAGACATACTTACACTTTTGTCCTCAACCATTCCTTTTCTTGTATTTTGATGGGTGGCACCATTTGCTTGATCTGTTTAAATATCAATTGTTTTTTTAAAGCTCACCACTTCCCCTGTTTTACTGAGTGTTTCTTCCATGGCAGGGGTGGCCAAACTGCGGCTCGCTGGCTACATGCGGCTCTTTGGCCTCCAGTATGCGCCTCGTGAAAATATGTTGGCTGGGCTCCTTTTTATCATTAATAATATATCTTTTTTCACCCTTTTAGTTTTTTAAAATTTAATTTTGGCCGTCTAATTTTGTTACGGGGTGCAAATTCTCACGCTTTTCCTAGATGTTTTTGTAGTTCATTACCGTATTAAATGCGTTTAGTACAATTAAAAAAACAACCAACAGTCAAGATTATGGAAACACTTGGTATACTTCTGTACTGTGTGACAACTGAAACTTAAAGAAATTAACAGTTTAAAAAACTGCATAAAATAGTAAAAAACTGTTGCATACACACGTTCTTCTTAATATCTATATATTTTTTTGTAACAAAATACGTATGTAACAATAAAAACGTGTGTGTAAATTTTGTTCTTATCTTGTGGCTCTCGAACATCTGTAGTTTATGGTACATGGCTCTTACATTAAGCAAGTTTGGCCACCCCTGTTCTAAGGTACCAAAATTATTTGATGTTGAGAATTCCCTTTTCTGATGTCTTACTTCAGAGGCCCCGATTATTTGGAGAGTAATTGTTGCTTTCTTTTCATTTCATTGCTAAGGTCCATGACATCTCCTTGACACGGGCTGCTTTAACGGAAATTTAAGAATGAAATGTTAATTTGTAATCCTCTTCCCCACCCCCATCTTTTTTCATTTCAACTTCTTCATCAGATACCACGGATATGTTCCTTTTTATTTTGTTTTCATAACGACCAAAGAATGAATTTCTGCTTCGTCCCCCCCCCACCCCACCTCCCCACCCACCCAATGTATCAGTTCCATCGTCATCAGAATTAAGACATGTTTTATCTTCTTTTTTTTTTCCATGTCCAGCCTGCCCAGTGGGTTGGTACGGAGAAAACTGTACCTTGCCCTGCGGTCATTGCCACGCTGCGTCCGCCTGTGACCCAGATAACGGCTTCTGTCCAGATGGTTGTGCTGCAGGCTGGCACGGGTTCTTGTGTGTCACTAGTGAGTGTTGATTCTTGACGTCTTTCGCAGATTTTGATGTATCAAAGGCAACCACGGCAATCTCCATGATTGCCCGTGTCTTGCCCGTCTCTATTTAAAAAAAAAAAATGTTTCAACATTTTAGTGAGTATCAAAGTGTGCACGTTATTTTTACCTGCTTTCTCTCCCTGCTTTTTTTTTCACTCCATCTTATTCAGTTATTATGTTATTATTACGATGTAAATTAGAGGACGGGATATCTGCGGCCATTGCGGCATATCTGATGTCGTGGTAAATTGAAACGCGATCTCGCTACATGTTTTTTAATATCATATCGCATTTACCCATCCATGCATCCATCCCTACACCCATCCATCCATGCTCCGTCCATCCATCCATCCATCCATCCATCCATCCATCCATCCATCCATCCATCCATCCATCCATCCATCCATCCATCCGTCCGTCCATCCATCCGTCCATCCATGCATCCATCCATCCATCCATCTATCCAATGATCCATCCATCCATCCATCCATCCATCCATCCACCCATCCATCCATCCACCCATCCATCCAATGATCCATCCATCCATCCATCCATCCATCCATCCATCCATCCACCCATCCATCCATCCACCCATCCATCCAATGATCCATCCATCCATCCCATCCACCCATCCATCCATCCATCCACCCATCCATCCAATGATCCATCCATCCACCCATCCATCCATCCACCCATCCATCCATCCATCCACCCATCCATCCATCCATCCATCCATCCATCCGTCCATCCATCCAATGATCCACCCATCCATCCATCCACCCATCCATCCATCCATCCAGATTGCACAGCCGGTACCTATGGAGTCGACTGTAAGTTTCTATGTGGAAACTGTAAAGAAGGAGCAGCTTGTGATGTCTCTACCGGAGTGTGTCTGGCTGGCTGTGAGGAGGGCTGGGAAGGGGACAAATGTGACAGAGGTCAGGACCATTTCTTTCTTAATCATATTATGTAGAACTGAAATATTTCTAAATGAATTAAAAAACGTCAAGAGTCACAAATGGACTTTTTATATGAAAATGGTTAAAATGTTGATTTAAAAAAAAATAAAAAAAATTTCAAACCCGAACGGCTGATGTTTTTGGAAGGAGCAGAAATAAAACAACATGAGCACCTTCCCGATAACTTTTTTTTATAGCAGATCTTTTTTTTCTAATTGCCAGTAAGCTCGTGCATTATGTTATCGTAATGATGAAGATTACACTGAATCAAATTACTGTGTATCGATAAAACGAAAAAAAAAAAAAAAAGATTTAAAAATCAGTAAGGTAAGTAATATTGTTGAAAGGCTGTCATCAACTTTTCAAGATATCCTCGTTATTAGATATAACAGTCGCAATTTAGTGAAACAAAATTAAATTTTGCTCTAAATCATCCTTCGGACAAAATACCATTAGAAATGTTATTTAACTCACTGTGCATTCATACTGAGGAAAAGAAGAGAAAAGAGTATGTTATCCATTAAACTGTGCTGGGAGGGTTGCGTCAGGCATGCCACAATTCATGTGCTGGGGGAATGAAGGCAACGAAAAAAATACAGAAACAGCAGCAACAACACAAAATGCCACAAACACTTCAATAGATCAGGATCTGACTGCAAATACAGATGAATAATAGAGATAAATAGTAGAATAAAATTTTAATTGTTCTTGTCAGAAATAAATAGGCCTCCACATAAACTGAGGTTCCAATATATTATGTCTGAAGAAACTAATTATGATCAGTGGCAAGGCGAGAAAACGCTAGTCAGGCCGACAATATTCATCGGAAAGCAGCAACAAAAGACGTTGAGCTAGATGGATGGTGTCGGGCTGCACGTCTTACAATAATTATTCACCCCCTGTCAGTATCTTTCTTGTTTTATTCTTGATATTTAAAGCCCAGCCAGTATTTAAACATCCAACAAAATTAAATTTCTACTTTACAAGAACTTAGTTCCCAGTGCTTTTGTCTGGGCATTTGTTAGCTTTTGACAAATGCCACCCCCCCCCCCCCAATACCTGCTATTGTAAACGTTTTTTAGACTTACAAGCCGACCCGCCAAGATAAATCTTGCAAATTCTTTGTACCAAGTCCAACTGTTATATAGATCTAATCACATTACAAGAGGGCTTTGATTGGATTCAAAGACAAATAGAAGTTATTGTTAAACTAGAATTGCTTGCAGAATACACAGATGTGATAAAGTTGATTTTCAACCCGAGATGTGAAAATAGAGGTCAAGAAAGAATTCCCGATCATCCATTTTGATTTTACTCAACGAAAATGCATCTCCTTTTTTTTTTTTGCGTCTAAAATAACAAACAAACAAGCAAACACGTAAATGAATAATACTTAAGACTGAATTTTGTCCATTCTGGACGTGTCCACGTAATATATCGTAAAAAATCGAGGCAGTTTATACAAAATTTCATAATTTTTGGCCCCCAAGTCACAAAGATTTGTGTATTTACATGTTCACCCTCTAGCGCCAGTATAGTATGTTGATAGTTGAAATATTTTCCAGGACATTCCTCATTATGGCTCAGTGTTTCTTCTCCTTTTGCCCCACTCACCCTGTCTGTCAGATTTTCTCAGACCGACCTAAATATACGATATTTTGAATGGGCCATTGGAGAAATAATTTCAAAGACATTTTTTGTTTTTCTACTTGGGGGAAAACTCTGTGGCAACTTGATTTGAATTTTCTTTAGTTATCTATTTACGTTTTAGTGTTCTTTGAGATTAATAAAAATAAATATGAATAATTGTTGTTGTTTTTTTTTTGTCTAGCGGGTTGGCAGTTCTAATCCTAAACGGTTACTCTACATTACAATAATAAAATCCTGTGAAGAAAACATTCAGTTAGATATCGCCTGGCCGTGTTCGGGTTTCAAAGATTCGGTAACAGAGGTCTATCAATGTGTACAAATGACAGAGTATTTCTGGGTACTGAAGAAAATACTTGGCCAATCCACAGGTATCTTGAAGACAGCTCCAAGTTTCCACTCTTCAGCGTCTTTTCCCATCCTCATCGTTTGTCTAGTGGCTGCAGTAATAGTCATCACAACTTTCTTCACTTATTTTGTGGTGGTCCGTCCTCGAAAGACTGCACTACGGCGTCTGTATAACGCCTCTGTAAGTGTCCACTCCTTTAATACCTGTATAATATGATGGGTTTATAGATAGGCGAAGAGACAGTCAGATAAAGAGACAGAGAAACAGACGGACAGACAGGCGATCAGACAGAAAGAGCAAAATGTAGATCGACAGTATAGAAAGACAGACATATAAAGGTAGAGAGACAGACAGACAGACAGGAGGACGCATGGACACACAGACTGCTCATAGGGATAGATAGATAGATAGATAGATAGATAGATAGATAGATAGATAGATAGATAGATAGATAGATAGATAGATAGATAGATAGATAGATAGATAGATAGATAGATAGATAGATAGAGAGATAGATAGATATTACTGGTGCATTGCCCTTATACTATCTTCGTGGGCTAATGTGTTTATATAATTATGAACTTCGCCACTTTGTTTGCTCTGTGTAAAACAAACACACAAATAAACTGCTATTATTGTGTCTTCAGAGTACCGACCATCTGGCCAACACCTACGAACAAATTGTCGGAAGTCCCTGGGAGATTCAGCGTGGTCAACTGTCGCTAAGCCAGGAGTTGTTGGGCAATGGTCAGTTCGGTCAGGTCAAGAAAGGTCACGTAAAGCTCAATGGGTTAAAGGTTCCTGTAGCTATCAAGTCTTTGAAAGGTTTGTGAAAGTAGGCTTACTACAACATGTGTCAATGTGTATGTGTGTGTGTGTGTGTGTGTGGGGGGGGGGGGAGATGCCACTAACTATAATTTCTATTTCTTTCGTTTAAACAAATTTTTAATGTATCTCTGTTCAGGCACTTTAACCAACAGGCAATTTAGTGATGTTTAACCCCCTAGGCCCCATGCCCATTTAAGCTTGTGAGAAAAGTCTGATTTTGTGACAAATTGTCCATGGGGGCATGATTAAACCTATTTTACTTTCGGTTAGGGGGATGTCATGATGAAAAGAGTGAGTGTCTGGGGTCTGTCAGACCCCAGAGTAAAACAGGGTTAAAGGGGTATAGTGTTATTTGTAAAAATTACTAAAAATAACTTTTCTCTCCCTTAGTTCTTGTGGAAACTGCAGCGGAGCGATACATTTCTGTGTTTCACTTGTGATACATGGAGCCTAGAAGGGTTAAGAGTAACTATTTATTGTTATCCTTTATACAATAATAATTTAAGTGCTGTTAACGTACCATAAAGAACGAGGCAGGAACAATCTGAACGTTTTTGCATTCGTTTTTTTTTTGTTGGTATTTTGCTTACTGCTTAACCCTATTTGGGAAATTTGCCTTTGTGTCATTGCAGCCCAGTTACAACTGGAGCAGACACGTCGTCGCCACAGTGCTGCGCCGGTTGGGGGGTTGGTTTGGGGGGGGGGGTGGCGGGGGGATGAAGGGGAAGGGGGAAGGAGTGCCACCGATGAATTTTATTTAATTTTGCCCCGGCAGCGGCCTGTTCGGCCTGCTCTTTTCGATTTCCAACTGCCAAGGTATCTTTAACGTGCGCATCGTGCACACGGGCCCTCCGAGAGTCTTCATATTCAAGCATATAGCTTTATCGGAAGTGTGTATTGAAATGTATCTTGAAAGGATCTTCCATGTTCATCTTCCCAGACAATGCCTCAGACAAGGACAAAACAGATTTCCTCAACGAGTTGTCTATACTGAAACGTGTTGGAAAAAACGACAACGTTGTCTGCCTAGTCGGAGCTTGTCACATTCGAGGTGAGGAAAACATATCTTTGTGTCCCATTAGTTCTAGTGACAAAGATTTCACACTCATACTCACTCTAAGGTGTGAAACAGACTAAGGCTGACGAAGGCGCCAGAATCGATGGCTAGCCGGTCAAAAATATTTAATTTTGCTAACACACAATTGGGAACGCCTGTGACCCAGCGGGATGCAGCGGGCGGTGCCTATTGTGCCAGTGTGGGGCAAAACTTATATGGACAGCGAGCCACAGATCTGGCACCTACACCAGCCGTGCTCTGTTTCATCCCTAACTATACATTATTAATTATTACTTTACTGTAGAAACGCAAACTTTTGAATTATTGTTTTTCGCCTTTACTGTTGATTACACAGAATTACATATGTATACAAGAAAGCCAACCAGCGCATGTATTTCCTCAGAAAGCTCCGCTTTTTAAAAGTTAGCAAAAGCATTCTGAAAATATTTTACACCATGGCTATTCAGAGCGTTTTGATGTATGGAGTTGTCTGTTGGGGAGGAAACATCTTACAAAAAGATAAAAATAAGATCAATAATTTAATTAAAAAAGCATCCAAAATTTGTATCTGTGATCTGCCATATTTTGATGAGCTGTACACTGGTGCTTGTATTAAAAAAGCTAATATTATTATAAATGACCCCCAACATCCCCTGAACAAGGAATATATAAGATCTGTAAGAAATTTAAGGCTGTTGTCAAAGAAAACTAAAACTGAGCGCTACTTTAAATCGTTTATTCCATCATCAACTAGGATGTTACAATAATGTCGTCATCTTGATCGTAATCTGTGCACAGTTGAATTATGTCCTGCGTGTCAGGTCAATGTGTTTTAGTTAGGGAAGCATATTGTGTGCACTGTTAATTTTGTTAATTTAGTTAATTTATCAGTGTGTGTGTATATATGTGTGTGTGCGCGCTATGTATCATACTTTCTGCTTCTGTAACTGTATTGTTATGTATTCAATGATCAAAACAAATTTCCTTGTACAAGGACGAATAAAATTTATCTTATCTTATCTTATCTTAATAAGTAACTTTTCCGGCAGGTTTATTGTATTTTTTTTTTTTTGGAATACAAAAGCGTGATGAGTCAGATGTGGAATTAACATTATTACAATGAAGGATATTATTATTACAAAACCCATTTTCAGCGAGGATGTTTAAAATGACCGTTGTTCGGGGTACGTGGTCTAATTACAAAGCCGAATAAAGAAAATACTGACTTGTATTCACTGTTCAGCTTTGGCTCATAACATAACATACCAGGGTCCCGTGCGCAACAATAACCACTTTTAAAATACATAGCAAAGCAAGAGTGCAAAACCAAGGTTATAAGTTTAAGGTTAGAAACGAAGTTAAAGTTCACACATCAGTTTGAGCATGGAATTCATAATATTCCTTTTTTTCTCATAGGCGTTATGTATGTGGCCATGGAATATGCCAAACATGGCGATTTGAGGACTTTCTTACGTCACAGCCGACGTTTGACGTCACTTCACGAGTATGACAACACGACCTCACCCTTTTTGCACACGGCATTACGACCTCAAACATTGATCAAGTTGTCACTTGACACAGCGAGAGGCTTGAAACACTTGGCAGAAAAACAGGTAGAGATATTAATCATTTTACGGCAGATCTATGAGAATGAAAGAAATTATAAATTGTTTAAAGTGAGTAAGAAATCTTTTCACCAACTCGAACTTCACTAAATTTTTAGACATCAACCTCAGAAATTCCATTAATCTTAGGCGCATAAAGCTCCTTCTGAAAGTAACATGCTACGGAAAGGAAAGGAACATTTGGCAGTCTTAGGGATACAAGAGACATTTTTTGTAATGGCATTAGCATTTTTTTTTCGTGTGTGTTTATGTTTGATGAATAGTGTACAGTATACAATATTATGAATTGCCTCATATTTATGTTCTATAGATCATCCATCGTGACGTAGCTGCCAGGAATGTGCTTTTGGCAGACAAACTAGTGGCCAAAATTGCCGATTTCGGACTGTCCAAGAATGACCAAACATACGTCAAAACATCGAGTGTAAGTACCCAAAGTACAATGACAGAAAAGACAGCGAAAGCAAAGCAAAAAAACAAAACTGAAAAGAAGAGAAAGGAATAACACTTGTGTTAATTTGATTTTCTTGACAACTTATGTTAACAGGCGACATTCAAGTGTCCTCTTAATATGAGGAAACGATTATGCTGTCTGGAAACTTCTTCAAAACTCATCTACAATCATTTTTCCGTCCGTCTGTTTGAAAACCTACTTTGCACTTGCCAAGTAGCAGCAAAATCCTAGACTAATGATTTATGGAGCGCTGTATGTACGGCGCGGTTTCAGATGTCTAGTCCTATACATAGCATTATGTCTGGTCCTATATTTGTATTACTTTTGCGGCTAAATTTTACCTTGACACTGAACCATTTCTCGATTAATTAACATTATATTTATAAAACGTCTGTTCCTTCCAGACGCGGGTCCCCATTCGTTGGATGGCAGTGGAATCTCTATTCAACAATACGTACACCCTTCAAAGTGATGTGTAAGTATGTTTTCTCGGATGTTTATTATAACTGCAATGCTGCATTCACAGTAAAATCCACGGTAAAGCAACAGACAATGACCAATTTCTGTCTTCTGTGTGCATACTGGCTTTAAGTCAGACCTTCAAAGCTCAGACTAAATAAAATAAAATTGTTTTGCTGAAAATCCACTGCTTGGAGATTGCATTAAATACATGCGGATAAAATGTCTCACTTCTCAGTTCCGAACATTCACTTAATACGCACTTAAGACTTCTTAAGTTGCATAACTAGCTACATGTATTGCAATCTCTAGATTACACCACAGTCTATTAATTAGACAATTACATTGTTCAACCACATTTAATATTTGAGAATACATGTATCAAAATGACGGATTCCTCTGCTTGCTGTAGGTGGTCATTTGGCGTGCTCTTATGGGAAATCTTTACACTCGGAGGGACACCGTACTCGTCCATTGACAGTCAACAGCTTTTCAAATATCTCAAGGATGGTCACAGATTGAGGAAGCCAAGGCTGTGTGATCAAGACATGTGAGCCTGCATGGATATGCCTTCTTCTTTTTTTTTTTTGAAGACAAACCATAATGCAGCATAGTTTGCCCCCCCCTCCCCCCCCCCCCCCAAATAAAAATTTGATACACTGAATTTCTGTGAAACAGAGCCAATATTTACAATCTGCACTTTAATCCGGAGCCGCTGATGCAGAAGATTCAAGTCATTACAGATATAAACAATAATAATGTATCAGGCTTTGTTCAGTACCACGTTTGATGTTCGGAGACGTAAGCACACGATAACGTCACCACTATCAATAAAATTTGTAATATCTCCTTAGCCCTCTCCATCTCGGTTCTCATCTTTATCACTCCGATTATTACAGTCATCATCACCGTCAACCAAACAACGTGGAACCTTTAATAAAAGACTAAAAGGTTTAGGATCTGTTTAGCCAGTGCAAGGGCACTATCTGCTTTTAACATCTCACAAATGACCATTTTTTTTAGACTGTACATTTCGTAGCTCCACAAATTGGTATTTACATAAAACAGCAACATCTAAAACAAGACCCTTTGAATATAAAGATGAAGACAGGCTCCAGGAAGTCACTTTTGTATAAGGAATAAATTTTCATTTCATGACTCCCTTAAGATTTGCTTGCGCCAATGACAGTGTCCGATTTGTCCAGGTACGCTATGATGCTTCAGTGCTGGAATGATGACCCGGAGAGAAGACCGACAATAGACGAGTTGAGTGCACGGTTAGACAGAATGATGGAGAATAGTCAGGTAAGCGATAATGTATTCAACAGTCATGTTGGTTTTTGCCAGGCGAATCTTGTCACACTGTACAATAATACTATCTTGAAATGTAGAAGCGTAATGATCCCAAATTGTTGCGGAATGAGAAACTGAAATTTTGAAATTTTGTTGATTTATTGACTCTTCGAAACATCATTTTAAGTTGAATCCTAATTTCTTCAGTAAAAGTTCAGTTTTCTTCTGTGAGAAAGGTTTTTCGCTCGTAAATGGTGTTCTTCTATTGGGACTGTTTGGATAAAGACCGAGAAAGTTACAGGCTAAGGTTGAGATGGAAGAAAAGTCAGAAAGCCGAGGCCGATATGCTCATTTAAACTTCATGAACTCTTTGGTATTAGATACATCATAGTTATAGAATAATCCAGTGATGGTTAAGTCTAGTTGTAGAACAGATGGAAAAAGAAGAAGGCAGCGAAAGAGAGAATTAGGAGCAAGGAGTATGGTAATGAAGGATCATAATTATTTTAATATGGTCGCATGCGTAACTATCCGTATGGACTACAACCACCCATGGGCCCAAACACACATATTCACAGACAAACATATACGAGGCGTATATACAGAAGGAACATTCATGTTCAGGGAAGACGATGGCAAAATATTACACTAAAATAAATCATATGATGATTAAGAAATGCATGTAAAGCCCATTCTATGTCTCCAAGGTAGCTTTCAGTTGTTTTTTTCCCCGTCTTTACATGATGCTGTTGTCTTAAAACTGCCCTGGCTTTGTTCTCGTGATACCGACATGATATTGTCTATATTTTGTTTGTTTGTTTAAGATGTTATCTTCAGTGCACTGTGTGTATGTGTATTGTCTGCGCAGTGACTGACATTTCTGTTTATTATTTACATTCCAGGTTTACATGAACCTGAACGTACAAGAGGAGTCTCTGTATACAGAGATCGACCATGAAAGAGTAAATTGAAAATGGCATTGCTGATACAAGAATACGAGAACGTAGCTGTATGTCTACATAGCACGTCCGACCACAGTGATCCTTAATAGCATTGCAAGGCTTTAACACTGTGAACATTGCAGATCAGCTATGAAGACGTCAGAAATCTAGCACATGTACATAATAGGTTGATGGATAGTCTACTTTTGGTGTCTGTGACATAGTCTACTTTTGGTGTTCTGTGACACTTGTATCTTATATTTCTATGGGATGGAACTGGGGTGGAATTGCCCAATCTTTTAGTTTGTGAGATAGAGTTGTCAGTATTCCACAGAACAATTACAGTCATATTTTCAGGTCTCTGGCGAATGTATTCATGGACAAAAACCAGCGGATTATTCAGTTTGAAGGAAGATTAATCCACAGTGAAAGCCCGAAAGTATCGATGCTTGCGATTTTATACAAACAAGAGCCTGAAAGAAGAATTTTAAACGTCATGAAAACACTTTGATATGATTCGGTGTTTACATCCCAGAAAAAGCTATTTCTATGTTCTGTCGTATCTTGAGAGTGCATGAGATATTAGCATCAAGTTGCATCTTGAAAAGCGTAGATGAAAAGGGCGTATGAGCTCGAAATAGCTTACCTAAAAATTACCCAAGTTTTAGATTCAGATAGATGCACTCAAAGCATGAAGACCAGAAAATAGAAACCCCTTATTATATCACAAACGTGTAATGTTTTGCGGTTAAATAAAAAATGACTGGGTCACCTCAGAGGCGAATTTGATATTTTCGTGTCCTCTAGTTTAGATCTTGAAGCTTCCTTACGTAGGCCGAGGCCGCCGACCATGGCTAGCTCCTTGTGACTCGTCTAGATCTTTTATTACCTCAGTTTGTCTCGTCTTTGAACCTACTATGTTTTGTAAATATTATCTGTTAGCGATTGTCTTGGAGACACCACATGTACGACTGTGATTTGTTTTGTGTGTACATTTATGTATTATAGCTTTTATCAAAACTGCATGTCACTTGCTTGTCACCTGTACGTCAATACATGTCCATTGATCCGATAACTCGAATGGCTGTCTTTGGAGAGTGGGGGAACTTAGGTTATTTTCTTCCTGGGGCTGTGAGAGTGAGTAGTTTGAGATTTTGCTTGACTGTCTTTCGAAGTGTCGAATCGAGTTTCAAAATATGACTATCTGGGAGCTGAAGCCTTATTAATACTAAAATTGCCTGAAACATCTGTTTCTGGGCTTGTGTTCACAGCATAAATACTATATTCGTAAGCCAAGTCAAATTAATGGTGTTCCACATATAATTAATAATAACTATTAGTATTGTTCCTCAATGAAAGGAATTAGTATTTTGTGGGTCATGTTCCTTCTGAATCTGTGCTAATATCAGATTTCGATATATATCGCGGATTTGATCTCAACACCGCTTATTAGTAAAAGAAAAAATAACATTAGAAATCAGCATTGATGTATTGGCGTACACAATGGCATTTCCATGTTCATCTTTACTCATATGACACGTCTGTAGACAGAAACACACTTCACACCAAATCTCTGAACCTGGAGATTGGGAGTTCCCGGAAGTGCAGTGGCTTTGCAGTTGCATGAAACAAATAAGTGGATAGCTGTAAACAGCCAAAAAAAGATGAACAAATAAACAAACGAATAGCATACATGATATCGACGCCCATACAGCAACGGTCCATGCAAAAATCGGACTGCTGAGCCACAGCAGACGCTGCTGTCAACACTACTGACACGACCAAACCAAGGAGCTACTCCAAAACAGTCAGATGCCTACTATAACAACTTAATGAATCATTTCTATGTACTGGTGCAACTTTCAGATTGCTCCTGTACCGTATGAAGCGAAGGATGCACTGAATAAACTTGATGTTGTCTGCGGAAACACATCGAGTATCACAGCTGATAATTTACTGGAGAAAGAGACTCATCTTTGTTCTCAGAATTTTCTTATCAATGTTTACTTTACATTTTGAAGATACAGACACCATGGTGTCCGGCTTGATGAGATGATGTCATAATAATATCTTCCCTCTGCTCTTATAATGTGTTACAGGAGAAAATACAGTGTGTCGTACCTCTTTAAATGTTAGGGGAAAAAATTAAATGCAATTTAAAGGTTGAAATCATTGTCAATGGTAAAAAGTAGGAACTGTTTGTAAGTGATGGAAATTATTATAAAGGAGTCTGCCAGTGGGATATTCCAAATTATACAAAATTAAAAAAAAAAAATCAATGTAATTATTTTGAAGTGGGCGATCGCCTCTGTCGAATATGGCAACTTTCTGAAAGGTGTAAAGAAGCTGAAATAGCTTACATACTTTTCTGAAGTTGATTTGACTTTGTTCTATAAAGTTAAGCATTGCTGTTTTGTAATCAAGGCTGAAAATGAGCTTTGGATGGAGTTACTGGCACATTTGGAAGCAGTCAAGTCCAGATTATACTGGCTAACCATAATGGTCAATACAATGAGATCAAGACCATTGATTTGAAGACCTGATGTTTCAAGGGATGAATGTTTCTGAAAATTGGTATGACCAGCTATAAGCTTGTAATGGGCGTGATAAAATGTAAGATTGTACTCGTGGGAGAATGTCTTTTTACTTGGTTTCAAGAGCAAGTTTTTGCAAATGTCCCAATTATTCTTTGATTTGTTGATTCTGTTGTTATTTTGTGGTAAAGTTGTTCATATTTTGTATATATATGTTTTGTAAAAATGAAAGATTTCTGTACAGTTAAACGTGTAATCTTTTATGGAAATGACCCGATAGGCAATTTCACACCACACGTCGTATTTTTGATGTACTGGTTTGGTTAGCATATTGTGTTTTGTTATATATTATATGTTCATTAAGACAAATTTTCACATCTGTGTTTCATTTTTTGAAAGTTATGATAACTGGAAATATAATGCCAATATCAAATTTTAAGCTTTCAGCTATTTTTATTACATCCACCTGAAAGAACCAATGTTCATTTAATTTACAAATCTATGTATAGTTCACTCTCGCTCACAATCAACTCGCCTAATTACCTTCGTGTTTCGATTGAGAGCCGTTCTGGTTAGATTACATATTCTAGAATATCTAAGTGTGACAGTTTGACAAGCATGTTAACATTAAAATTTACACAAATCGATTCATTGCCACTTGCGAATGCGCGTCGATGGGAAGGGCGGCAACCCAGCAAATAACAATGATGTTCTAGAGTGATTATCTATCTTTTTTCTCCATTTATCTCCCTTTCGTACATTCGCCCTATTCGTCTTTCTCCAACTGTCAGTCTCAGCCCTTTATTATTTTTTTTTTTCGCATTGCTGCTTCGTCCCCCCCCCCCCCTCTCCTCTTCATTTACCATAACATTTCAGTGTCTGCGTCCAAAAACCTATTGAGGCTTCGCCGGGAAGGAAAGCACTCCTTTGATGGATCACCTTCGGCCAAATTTTCCATTTAATTCATCCATGCTGTGCCATAAACAAAGTGCCATTAGATAAGGAGTTAGTCTCCGAAATCTAGCCAATTATACCTCATCTACTGTGCCATCAGAAACATGGATTATAATCATTCTTAAATTCACAATGTGTACATTGCCATTTTGTTTTATTGTCTCGTATAGACTTTGCTTTATTTATTTTTTTTATCAAAACACTTTGTATTTGTCTCTCATTAATACCAAAACATGTTTAATTGCTTTGTTAACTGTGTATTATAGATACATCTTTTTATTATCAAATGGTCGATTATTTATGGGTCTTCTGCCTTCACGTTTGTTATGATATATATTATTCTCTAATTTCCGGTGAGATTTGTAACCCTAAATATATATTATCATCATTAATGTGGTCATCTCTTTCATTGTCACCATACTGCAGATGAATACCTTGCAAAAAAAAAAAAAAGAGAGAGAGAGAGAGAGAGAATTCAACATCACACCCACAATTACTGACGAACACCGTAAAAAAGCATTGTTGTAACATTATCTTTTTGATATGAGTTAATGCTTTTGATTATTGTTTCTCTTGTTTTGATTGATAATTCTACTGCCTGCAATTTTGCCAGAAATGTTGGAGGGCTATACATGTTGTTTACATGCTGCGGTACATGAAAGCGGTAACATAAGTTGTTTGGCTGAAGGACTGAAAGTTGATATTTAAATTATCTTAATTTGATTGATAAATATTGACGGAACATAGTTCTTGTTGATGTCTCTTTCACCATATGTAAATATTATATTCTATCGATTTTGATTTCATTATCAATTTTATTCATTTATCACCCGTTAAAGAATCCGAGAATCTTAGTGGCTGTAGATCATTATTCTCGTTGTCTTTATGAATTATTTTCATCTTTGACAATGTCATCCCCTTCGTGCGAAAGTTCCTAAGTGCTTATAGTAAGGAACTTGTACTATTGTAGGTATTTGCTCTCCCCTCCTCCCTCCAATTACTGATTTTCTGCTTGAACTATTTACCACATTGTACAGAGGGGGTCAGTTTACTTACAGGTTAAATTCACAGATTCAGCAGTTTTACGGCCGTGGATGAGAAAATATTAACGTTGCATTTTGTTAATCGCATAATTATCGCGAGCTTCGTTTCTGTTATCCAACTCCACTTTTTGCACAACTGAGAAATTTGACCTTAAACGTTTGACTCTTTTGAATTGTGACAAGGAGCTAGAATAAATCGGATCTGTGAAACAGCTTGATGAGTGCCATTAGCCTATGCATTTTGAACAGGTATCAAGGTGTGCATTAATTTGTTATATCTCTTCAACATTCTAAATGATCTCCAGTTTTCAGAAAATGGAGATAATTATAACAAACAAGGACTAAGGTCGCGATATATAATATACAAATTAAGCCTTCTTTTTGCGTCTATTGCAGTGTTTCAGTATTGTTCATGAGAGCTTCCCTGTCCCCAAAGTCGATTTTGATACAATTATTATACATGTAGGCCTATCTCCGCTAATGTCCGTTTACACTTACAATGAGAATGTCAGTTTATATCATTACACTTTGCAACTGACCATTATGTGACACTTGTGTCCCCGTCACGTTTGTTCATTGCTGTATGCAGACTAATCAGAGGCACAGGTGTCCAGTGATTGGAAGATATATTTTACGGCACTTATACAATTCAATACAGTTTGGAAGCGTCTCAAAAAGACAAATTTGTGCAACAGAGGAAGAAGGGAGCTGACAAAGAAAGAGAACACGAAATAGAAGAAGAAATAATGAATGCAAAGAAAAGAAAAACGAAAAGAATGCATTTTTGTTGGTTTTACAGGTAATGCGTTAGAAAGGATTCAAAATGCATGTTGATGTTGCAGCTATGTAGGGCCATCATTTTTATTGTCATGAATAATGATAATATATTACTGTAATTAAAATTAAATACACTGCAAATAGAGAAACTTCAGCTTTTGATTTCATGCTGTGTGTGCCGATGTGTCGTGTTACAAGGGTGTCTGGTGGAAAGAAAAATGGCGATAGGAGGCGTTGGCTTGTGTAAGGTTTATAGCTGTGGCTGTTGTTTTGGGGATGTTGGCGTGGTTTGTGATTATATGTGTGGGTTATGTAATTGTTTGTGGGCTTTATGTGATTGTTTGGAGGTTTATGTGATTGTGTGTGTGGTTATGTGATTGTTTGTGTGGGTTAGGAAATTGTGTGTATTTTTTACGTGATTGTATGTATTGTGTGCTTTATGGGATTACGCGTGTGGGTTATGTCATTGTGTTTATGGTTTATGTGATTATGTACGTTATATGTGATTGTATGTCTGATTTATGTGATTGTCTGTGTGTAGTTTATGTGATTGTTTGAGTGGTTTATTTCATTGTTTGTGTGGTTTCATATCTGTGAATGTGTGTAATTTATATGATGAGGTGTATGGTTTGTAAGGTTTTTTTTTTCTTCCAATGCGATTTAATAGTTTTGACTGTATCGTGTATAGCTCATTTTGTTTGTTTCCTCCCCTTCCTCCTTCTCCCCTTTCCTCCTCCAGCCCAGACGCTACTTCAACTGTTTCGTTTTACTTTGTAAGTGGTGGGGATTCACACTGCACAGCATGTAGCCTCTTTTCACGTTTTTCGACCACTGTCACATTTATTTCCATCATAATATTGTGACAGTCATATTATGTTCCTTCTCCCCTCATTCTCCTCCTTCTCCTCCTCCTCCTCCTCTCTCTCTTTCTCTCTCTCCACGTCTCTTTCTTTTAGAAATCTGATGAATTTGAAACGAGTACACACAAGAGACAACTTCCACGCAACAAACCACAACGCCACAGACATGTCCATTATTTGCTGTGCCAGTCGGCAATGGAACCCACATTAATTTCTAGAATAGGATAACTGGCCGAGAGTCTGCACTGGTAATCGCTACTGGAATGTCATCGGTCAGTGGTTCTGAAACAGGGCGCAATATACCTCTGGGATCAATCCATAGAGTATCATCTCTCAGGGGAAAGAGGGTTTGAATTTGAGCTTAGAATCTGAGTTCGGAGAGAGCACATCGATACCACAATGATCACATTGTGTAAGGGAAAAGCAAGACGACAGACAGATATAACAAGATGATAGGACATAAGGGACACCCGCTGGAGATGGAGGGGGCGATTGACCCAGCGTATGAAAGCTAGACCGGAGCAGGGGGTCTAGGGAGTCCAGTTGGGCAATTTGTTTCTGGTAAGGAATGAAAACGTTTTTATTTACATCCTTTTTAAACGAAGCAAGTTGGTTTATGTAAATAAATTGATGTCGCATTATTATTGTCATTCTTAATTGATGTAGACTCTGCACATTCCTAGTATCCACATGTATAAGTGATGTACATTCTTTTGAAGATGTGAATGGCTGCGTGGAGTAGGAATGCAAGAGAAGGATGCTTTAACTGCACTAAACTGAACACTCTTGAAAGGCAGTTGAATACTTTTCAACTACCTCTTTACTGATAGTAGCTCTGGGTAATGTCAAAAGGTTATACATCTAATGAAACAGTCATACAATCCATGCAAAATGCTAGTTGAAGTTTAAAAACCTATCATGAACATTCAGCATTAAACTGGTCTTAGGCTTGGAGGGAATAGGGAGGGGGGAGAGTTTGGGGCAAGAAGAGCTGAAGCGAAGCGCATGAAAATCCGACATGACATGAGGTGCGTCAGAAATGGCTGAAATTTGAAAGAACGTACTCCATGTATGGTCCTCTCAGGAGAAAGCTATTGAGATGTCTGATGAGAAAACCTAGACTACAGAGTAATGCATATAGTAATTAGTATTCTGAAACTACAGAGTGGCTTTTCTTTTTCTTTTTCCAGATTGTCCTGTGAGAGGATGAACGATTTTCTATTTTTAATATAATATGTGCTTTCATGGTAACTCTAGTGCGTGAGTGAGGGACGGCCACTCATAGTAGTTAATGGGCACTTGGCCGAGTACCATGATTTGAGGTCTTTATTTTAGGAGGTTCGCTACCCTTGGCATTTACACCTCACTTTACTTGTTTTATTATTTCTTGTTCTGGCGGGGGTGGGGGGGGGGGGGGAAGATGATATAGATAAATTTTAATCTATTAATTTCAATTTTGCCCGGGCAGCAGCCTTTCGGCCTGCTCTTTACGATTTCCAACTGCCAAGGTATCTTTAACGTGCGCAACGTGCACACGGGCCCTCCGAATTTTTTCGTCCTTATCCGAGAAGACTAGGTACTCGATCCTACCCCCCAATAGGACCAGGGACTTGAAAATATGAGAAAAATCCAATTTCCAAGAACTACTCGATCCTACCCCCCAATAGGACCAGGGACTTGAAAATATGAGAAAAATCCACTTTCCAACATGCCTGCACTGCCCGGGACCAGGGACCCTTGGCATGAGAGGCGAGCACCTTGCCTCTAGACCACCTTGTCCCCTGGCCGAGTACCATTAATTGGATTATTTCCCTTGTAATAGTAGCGCGGGACCCCTTATTCACATCACGGTGAAAAGCGCGCATTTTGATTGGTCAGTTGGAAATGTTGACCACCGGGCTTCCAACTCTTATATCATGGCTTTAAGTTTCTTACAACTCGCTCCTTCGTTGTTATCCACCGACAGAAAGACGGGAACCCGAATTCATTGTTGAGAGTAGGCAATACCCTATCGGTACAATATAGGTATTTATGATAACGTTTGTTATCAACGGAGATACGTCATATTAATGGGCCTTGCCTCTAGACCACCTTGTCCCCTGGCCGAGTACCATTAATTGGATTATTTCCCTTGTAATAGTAGCGCGGGACCCCTTATTCACATCACGGTGAAAAGCGCGCATTTTGATTGGTCAGTTGGAAATGTTGACCACCGGGCTTCCAACTCTTATATCATGGCTTTAAGTTTCTTACAACTCGCTCCTTCGTTGTTATCCACCGACAGAAAGACGGGAACCCGAATTCATTGTTGAGAGTAGGCAATACCCTATCGGTACAATATAGGTATTTATGATAACGTTTGTTATCAACGGAGATACGTCATATTAATGGACTGAAGTATCCCGCACAAATCTGGCAAATGTTGTTAGTCCTGATACTTTGAAAATTTATATTAAAACTATTACCGGGTTTCTGGTATAAGTAGTCAGTTAGAATTTTAGCAGCAAGTTTCTACTTTATAATGGTACTAATTTTGTTGTACTTTGATGCACATGTCCTATTGAAATAATTAATAAGAGGATCTCGGATTTAAAGTAAACCACGAGTTAGACGCACGTTATCCCCGATAAATCCAACCTGGGTCAAATTTATTCAATTATTGCTGGAGGGGACGTTAGAGTAATTTCTGCAGTTTACTGGGATACCTAATTGACTTTTGTGTGCACCCTTTTAACCGTACTGTAAATTCGATTGTGTTAGGACCCTAACCTGTTATGTTGTTCAGCTGGACTCAATGTCCGAGCCTTTCACTTGTCCAACACTGGACTACGTAATAGCCCTCTCGGACGTCCGCGCTGGCTCATAAAGATGATGCCAGTTCGAGTGGTCAGTAGATTCCATCAAAGACGCCGCAACAATAGGAAGCACAAGTGGACCTTGCAGTACAATCAAGGCCTACTAGATAGAGTAGGCCTTGAGTACAATAGACCGGCGGCGGCCTGCCGTGGCGCGCCTCGCCCAAAACATGGCCTAGTCCAGTTGCGCCAGTAGCAGAAAGACTTTGGGTAAGTTGGAGACTATATTAGAAGTGACTTTAATTTGCGCACCCCCCCCCCCCCCTTTCGGGGATGCCGCGTAGAGAATGCTGATCCACAGAGACCATTATGAGTCCGGCTCAACGGTAATTGCCATTGTCATTAGACGTGTAAGATGCGCGGTGCAGTGCAGTGTCTTGATATTGTGACTTTATTGTCAAAGTTAACGTTTGCGGTGCTAGATGATAATGATGGCTCGCTAACCAAGCTATCACGATTTGCTTGTGTGCATATATATAGTGTATGTGTAGCATTGCCTTGTTGTGGTAGGCAGTGAGGATTTCCTGACATGTTAATGTGGATGGCTTATGTTATAGCGAGCGGCACTATACACTTGATTGTATTACGGGTATTTGTGTACCTTGCCAGATGGTCATCAGGCCACAGCACCTCCCTCTAATAACGTAGAAGAACCTTTCTTTCCTTCGTTCTTTCTTTCGTTCTCTCTTTCTTTCTTTCTTTTTTTGTTTTTTCTTTAGTATTAACTTAGAATTCTAAGCAAACATGCGGAGTCATAGGCATATAGAATAGTCGGAATGGTGGGCATAATACAGAGACAGCGGACTAAAGAACAGGAACGGGGGGTCGGGGGGGGGGGTTAGTATAATTAGTAGACGACATAGTGTTAGAACAGCAACCCGAATATTACTTTTAAAAGCGACGGTAAAAAAAAATGGTACTTTTCTAACAACAACCAAAAACATCTGTATTAGTCTTTTTAGAACGAATCACAATGTTTATCATTTTCAATACACAACCACCACAACGATGCACACTAACCTTTAAAATAGTTAGCTTGATTGGGATGATAATTTTGCTATTTTCCTTTGTTTCGGGCCATGCTCTGCTGCATTTTGCTGTGCGTACCTCTTCATGAATATGTTTGCAATACGGCGAAGGGCTGCCTTGGACACATTCATATAATCCAGATGAAAAGCTTTGCAGAAATTGCCATAAATGGAAACTATCCTGTTGCAGCAGTTGTGCTCTGTCGTGTTTACATAGAAACAATAACCAAGGAGAACGAAATTGTAAAACTTTTCACTTGGATACGATAATCCTCCGCGGTTCAAAGATTCCATGAAAGCCTCTGCGTGAGTATTGGCAGCTTCTCCTGCTAATTCCTTGTGTTTAGAGGCGACATAGCCAGCAATATAAAAAAGAGCCATTTTTTCATCTGGTGATATATTCTGCACCATATCACTCTCTGCCATGTCATCTAAGAGAAGAAACTCTCCATCTGTGAGTCCTTTGTCGCAGTGGTCACATTTATGGTTGGTGTCTTGAGTTGTGTATTGTATGGGTGCTGAGTACCTCCTGCACTGTAATATAAAAATTGCACCCTGCGGATCTTCGAAAGTGTGCAAAGTGCCTTTCTAAGTCATCTTGTTGAAAGAAACCTATGCACACGTATGAGTGTCTGTAGGGTGACGGGGTAGACAAGAGATAACGACAGAGGTCGGTTACACACTTGCATGTCCATTCTAAGGCTTCGGAAGTGTCTTTGGTAAAACAGGCCAGTCTCACTCCAGTTGGTCGCATGGCAGCAGCTAAAGATGCCCAGTCTTGTAAAAGTTGAAAACCTTTCACGCCGTCCTCAGCTGAATTGATTGCGAGGCGATCGGGGTCTTTCAGGTGGATTTTCTGATTAGGTGTTTTGCAGTTTAATAGCTTCCACCGCTTAATAACCTGATCGATGAAAACTGCAGAGTCTTTCCAAGAATCATTGCTGTGTTCAGAGGTTTTTAAGGCTGAACTTGTTTCGTCCGAGAATACACTCAGTGCGAGCGATACTTTCTGCCTCTCAACACTTGTGGGATATACGCTTGCTTTTGTCAGCTTGGATAACTTTACAAGCGACTGTGCCTCCTTCCCAAACAGCTCCTTCAAGTCTGACCACCTGGCTAATTTAAACTCACCAGCTGATGACCCTAACACTGGAAACTTTAAAGTTTGGGTTTTATCAGTAATCCAGTTATTTCGGATGTTTTTCAAAATGTGCACAGGGTCGTACATCAAAAATAAGGCTGTGACGGGTCGTTTAATGAATGAACAACCCATTTCGCTGTCGGGTTGAAGGGAGTAAACTTTTTAAAAAAAAGCTTGGTTTAAACGATTATTATCATTTATAATTGCAAGCACCCTAGCACCACAGTTTTCCAAAGATGTTATTACATTTCGAACATTCTCAAACTGAAATTCTGCTGTAAGGGCACAGCATGGCAACAATTTGGCAACGAATTTTTGCGACCCGAACAGGCATTTGACCATAATACACAAGAGTGTCGTGGCTTTTTGTGTAGGGTCATCCACAGCATGGCCAAACATCACCCCTCCACTGTAAGTCAACGAAGCTTTTACATAAACCTCGTCAACTAGGATGGTGCATCCTCCGCTTCTCTCCTCCTGCCCATTAAATATATTTTTGAAAAAAACACTGTCATCTGTGTTTTTTGCCGCACGTGTTATCTTTCGAAGCGTTGTTATTGAAGGTAGCAGCTGGAGGTGTTGCCTTAGTTCGGAGTAGAGAGCGCGCGATCTCGCGTACCATGAAAAGGCAAGGCAAAGATCATCTGCACTATAGAGGCGAGAGTTTTTTGCTGCATTTAGTAGATTTATTTGCCGCTGAATAAATTCCTCTTTTTTGTCGTCAATAGAGGCGTCTTCAGGAATTGTCGTCACATATCGGAGGAGCTCGTCCAACTGGCTCCAAGAGGTGATGTGTCCCTTAGGAAATAACGGGTGAAATATTTGCTTCAGGCTTTGGTACCCATCAAAATGTATGCTTCGTGTGAACTGTGTGTTATCGTCTGCTGAAACAAGTTGAAAATATATAGAAAATGCGAGAACTGGCCCTTGTCTGTCCTTACTCATCAGCACAAATCTCTTTTTCTCAGTGTCACAACCGACAAGGCCATAAAGCTGTAATTTTGCTTGAAGGATTGTCAAAAAAGAAGCCGTTGCAAACGAGTCCTGTTCCCGGAAAGTATTCATTTCATCAATATCCATTGTTCTGCGATCACTCGTAGATTTTGTTGTTGGCCGAGGATTACTGGGACGGGGAGGTATGCAAGAAGGAGGCACATTTTCAAACACTGACGGTGATACGGCCGGTGTGGTATCCCAGATTATCCCCCCCAAAATCTATCCCCCCTGATATTTCAGAATATCCCCCGGATAGTCTAGGATATCCTAGAATAACCCCCGGATATTCTGGAATATTCTGGTTTATCCCCCCGGATATTCTAGAATATCCCCCCCTATAACAGTTTATCCCCCGGGGTTAAAATAGGATGGGGGGATACTTGCCAATGGATAAGCGGCATCCTATTTTATCCCCCATTACAAATTATCCCCCATCTTTTTTTTGTTTGTCTTTGGGTAGCTTTTTCCCCCTTTTCTTCCTGTACGTTTCTGTATATAATCTTTCTCTGCCACACACACACACAAAACACGCACAAAAAACACACATTTATGAAGTGTGACTTAAAATGCGTTTTTAGCCGACCCCTCCAATTGCTTGACAATTTAACATTAGACCGAGTAGTGACAGGAAATAGCCTGACATTAACTAAGGGCATAAATCTTTCTCCTCCCGCCCACAACCATACCCTTTTTTGGAGCTTTTAGCAGGAGCAGTAATTAAAGAGATTAAATTTCGGTCGTGTTCTGTGTATGGAGCAATGAGAATAAAGTACATTGTACTCAGTATCATCAGACAACCAGGGCATCCATTCTTTATTGTGAGGAGAAAAAGGAACGGACAGCGCACGAGCCTGCTAAATTTGACAATATCGAGCTAGTACAAATGAAGTCGAGATATAATCTTAATGGCCACTTGGTGATCTTAAAGTTCTCATCTCATAGTAGCCTATGCTTTGACAGAAATGTGTATCCTTTGATAAAGCACCGTAGGTGTAATTTCCAAGTTTTTGAGGGACTACCTCATGACAATCGGTAGCAAGCAAAGAGGTTAAATAAACTCTTTGGTAGCAAGTTGTTGACTTCACGGGAGATGAGTGTTGAATTAAGAACTAATTATTGCACGTCAAGCATGGTGACACAGCAGTAACGAAGCTAGTGCTGATGAGGGATTTGCTAACTTTGATAGAATGTCCCCCTTCGAAGCTACATTGTGGAGGATGTTACTGAAGGTTACACCAATAGCTTCAGGAAAGTCTATCACTGTCGTCAATTCTGAGAGCTGTCATTTGGAGAAGCCAGCCGAATTAACCCACCTCTCCAATGCATTAGTCACACATCCATCTCAGAAATATTCCAAACAGCTGCAAGGACTGACTGCCCAAGTCCTAAGATCTAATTAATTGGCCCAGCGTCCCCAGTCTCTTGTGTTATCAATCCTCTAATGTTGTAAAGTTGTATGTCACCAAAGCCGAGCAAAGGGCATTTACAGCATGCTTGTTGTCTTTTTTTTCCCGGGAGATAGGGGGGGGGGGGGGAAGTGGGCGATGAACGAAAATTCGGATTCTAAGAAGCGATCTCGTGAAAAAGTTTGAGAACCACTGCTAAAGAAAGTGAAATCGAGCTGGGGGAAACTTTAGACTAGGATATACTAGATTATCAGGGGGGTTAAAATAGGATGGGGGATATTCCAGGATGTCACACCGGTCAGACACAGTCAGCTGTTGGCAGTCAAGACGTGCACATCAGAATTTTCTATACTTTCTCAGTCCACCCAGGAAGAGCCTATCATACTAAGCCTGGTCAGATACAGTCAGCTTCTGCCACCATTTCTTTGGTGCATATTTTGCTGGCAGCATCTGACTGTGTCTGACCGGGCTTAGTATGATTCCGTTTTAAACACTTAGTAGAGAGGCTAGAGACAGATGTAAAAGTGGGATCCATTTATATGAAGGGGGAGGCTGTAGAGAAATTTCATACATGCATTCTGCAAAGAAAGTTTAATGTGAAATCAGAAGATTGTATGGAAAGGGCTAGGCTGTATAAGAACTTTGTCAATGAGACAGGGAAAGTAGAGTGTGCTGGAAACATAAAAGGAGTGCTCTTTGTATCAAGAGGGAGACTCTAAAAGAGCAATTCAGCCTGTAGGAGTAGACTGATAATGGTGTCGTATAGATGTTAAAGTGGAAAGCTGTAGAGGAACCCTGCAATTAAAATTGGTGGTGTTAAAATAAGATCGTGAGTCCCGGTACAATTTCCTTTGTGAAAAAGATGTTGTAGAAGTGCACTGCAGTTTAAGGCGTGCAGCCACAGAGAGGGGTGGAGTGTTTAGAATATACTCCGTCAAGAGTTATAGATGTCGCTGTAGATATGCCATGCTGTATAGAAATAGTGACAGAAGTGTAGCGTTGTGAAAATAGTATCCGTTAAAATCTTGTGACAAGTCAAGGACACGCTTGTTTATTTTGTTTGTGATGATTATTGTATCCAGGACGGGTCAGGGGTAATTTCTAGAGGGTTGTGCATGTCACGTTATATTGTTGATCTTGTTCACTAATTGTCTCCTGGAAGTCAGATGTTTACTGTCCTCTAAGTTAAGTATGTCTTGTATGGTGTACGGAATGTTGTCTTTGTTGTAGTCTAATTGTGGTGTTTTTATTTCGGTCTTGTTCGCTGTGCAGTTGTGTATAATATGTGCTGTTGTCTGCACATGAAGTGTGGCGGCAGAGGAAGCACACTGGTGCATGTTTAACTCTTTCTTGGGTTTACTCTTTCCGTGATTAGTTCGCACACCTGTATTCAATAAATGCTCCACATGAAAGATGTAAATCACTGTGGACAAGAGTTTCACCATCAAAATGGGGTCTTGCTATGACTAGAAATCACAGGAAGACGGTGTATCACACGCAGGAACGGTACGAAATTAGATCCACATTTTCCGTACACATGGAAACACCTCTACTTCTTGACGGACTTTTGACGTTTCAGTTTATGTACACATTGAAACACAGCTTTATTGTGAAATTGTATTGGTGTAAGAGGGACAGCTGCACTGTTTCTTGTTCACTGGCTCTGCTTACGCCATCTTGCAGCGGTTGTGCAGAAAGGTGCATTTTACAAATTTGAATATAGAAAATACTAAACTGTGTTCAATGTCCAGCTATCATCCCAAACTTCGAAAGAAGTCATTTACTTTGTACCTCTAACTTAATTCTGGCCTTTTCTTGTTGTTGTTGTTGTTGTTTTGCTTTTAAAGTGGTAGCAAGGCTGCACAACTGTTCAATTAAATTACCATCACATTTAATACGTGTGCAAACATCAACTCACACATGAATATTCTGCTGTTTGCCAAAATTGCCAACACACCAGAGCCAGGGAAAGGAAGACTTATGACATAATATTATAAGCGGATGGTCCCATTAGCAGGAAATGGGCAGGATAGATAGATGGAGGGATGGATGGATGGATGGATGGATGGATGGATAGATAGATGGATTGATAGATTGATTGATAGATAGATAGACAGATTGATAGATAGATTGATAGATAGATAGACAGATAGATAGACAGACAGACAGACAGACAGATAGACAGATAGACAGATAGATAGATTGTTTTACAGTAATTACGTGCCGCCAACTTGATTTTATTCTAGTCTCAGGCAATGGCGATATTGATGTTTGTACTAGCAATGTAAACGACGCCATTGTCTAATGGCCACAAACAACAACAAAGTTAACCACACACAGACGGCGATAGAATCAGATGTACATAACACTGTGACGACGGCCACAATAAATACAAGATAATCCAGCCTGTACCCGTGTGTATAATTTTGTGCCTCTGGTTTCCAATGAATGGCTTTCTGCTTTCTCGTCATCATGCTTGCGGGAGTACCGTAATGAGGAGTTTGGGAGGGGACCGGGGGTGGGGGGAAGGGGGGGGGCAGAGGTTCAATAACTGAATCATTCTAGAATGAACAGGTAACTAGTTAGTTTGTTGTGACGTCCATTCACCATCTCCCCCACCCCCCCCCCCTCGACTCTTTTTTTCTTCAGATTTAGCTCCAGTTCTGGTTTTGGTATGACTTAAGGAAATGGCTGAAATCATGTGCGATGCATTTCGTGCATCTGTTTGTATATGAAAAGTGCCATTGTAAAAACTAACTCTTTCACGCGGTGGGATAATTCTTCCGCTTTTATTAATTTATCAGTCAACTCAGGCAGTCTGTGGATCAACCAAGGAGTCCGCTTGAGACAGGAACTAACATCTATAAGTAAATCAGTTGTGTCTTGACTTCTAAGTACCATTCCATTCTTTAAGATGGACCTGTCAAAGCAAGTATTATGTTTTACCTGTGTCGTTTCCAGCGATGAGACGAATCCGTTGCTAAGATGTCCAACAGAATTTAGAGGTTTTAAAAAGGTATATTCTTATTATAATTATGAGCTCCTGTAAAGATTTCCTTCCTCCCTACGTGAAAGTTGTTTCAGTGGGAATTGGGCAACATCCTACTTTTGTTTTTATTACTATCATTACTGGCTAAACTGTCCAACCGTTTTATGAACGGCAATGGACTGGGCAAGCCATGGAAGTAATTGCATGCATGTATACTATTTTGTGAACATCAAACTCCTGCCCCCCCCCCACCACACACACACACCACACACACACATTTCATTCTTTCATTCCACCTTATCTTAAGCCTCTTTTGCCTTTCCTAATTAATCCCGTCCTTGGCCCAACATCTTACCTACACCCCTCACCTTACCTACACCCCTCACCTTACCTACACCCCTCACCTTACCTACACCCCTCACCTTACCTACACCCCTCACCTTACCTACACCCCTCATCTTACCTACACCCCTCACCTTACCTACATCCCTCACCTTACCTACACCCCTCACCTTACCTACACCCCTCACCTTACCTACACCCCTCACCTTACCTACATCCCTCACCTTACCTACACCCCTCACCTTACCTACACCCCTCACCTTACCTACATCCCTCACCTTACCTACACCCCTCACCTTACCTACATCCCTCACCTTACCTACACCCCTCACCTTACCTACACCCCTCACCTTACCTACACCCCTCACCTTACCTACACCCCTCACCTTACCTACACCCCTCACCTTACCTACACCCCTCACCTTACCTACACCCCTCACCTTACCTACATCCCTCACCTTACCTACACCCCTCACCTTACCTACACCCCTCACCTTACCTACACCCCTCATCTTACCTACACCCCTCATCTTACCTACACCCCTCACCTTACCTACATCCCTCACCTTACCTACACCCCTCACCTTACCTACACCCCTCACCTTACCTACACCCCTCACCTTACCTACATCCCTCACCTTACCTACACCCCTCACCTTACCTACACCCCTCACCTTACCTACACCCCTCACCTTCCTCTTTCGATCCTCCTTCACTTTTTCATCTTTTGCCACCCATTTTCATCTTCGTGTGTCTCACCCTTTATCTAGTTCTTTTTCTGGTCTATGCTCACCTAGATCTATGCGTTTTATGAAACACAGTGGCGTATTTGGAAAGGCTGTTGATATAAGTACGTACGCAATCCCAACCGTTTTGCTCTAGGGGAGCAAAAATATACGTAGCTATCCCTAACCTCGTCCTTATCCACTCCCTAACCCGCGGCTCCCCGTACCCGCGGCTCCCCGTACCCTTTCCACCAAAAAAAAAAATGTGAAAGAATAATTCGTTAAGGCTGTTGTTAGGAGTATTTCTGGAGGAGTTCTCTAGAGCCACAGAAAGCTTAAAAAATACTTACCCCTAGCCCAAAAAAACTTGGGGGGGGGGGGCGGGGGGCGTAGGTGCTTGTAACAACATTCACTTGGAAATAGAATGCTAATTATTTGGAGACTAAAAACCCCTTGTGTCGTAACACGTGTTTGCCTTTTCTGTTACCCGAGAAACGACACCTCCATCCGCCTTTTTAAGAATGGATAAAATACCTACATTTATGTATTTGTTCTTCTGCCCTATTCCATTGTTCACAATTTTTGTATGAGCAAAAATTAATGTCATTTTAATGTCCTTGCAGCTCATTGGTGATTATTAATACAAAAAAAAAAAAAAAACACACACACAAAAAAAACCACATGATGTAAATTTTATGACTATTGACGTCCGTAACTCACTTAAAATACACACATCTGCACTGTGATCATCTGAGCCGTGTCTAGCAGGCAACCAACCAAGACATAAACAATTCACTGCTGGCCTCCTGTTCCCTCGCCCACCGCACGTTTCATTTGCTGCGTCATGTCCGCTGAATCGCGAAATATCATAAAAACCACAGAAAAACTGTGGGGTCGCAGCAGGGCTATAAGCAAGGTCAAAATTGGGCAAAAAGAAAAGGTTGTATGTTGCGAAACCCTGCGTGAGAAATAAAACCCAAACAATACAAAGCAAACTAAAGAGAAGACAGAAAATCGCAACATACAACCTTTTCTTTTTGCCCAATTTTGACCTATCTGCGGATACAGTCTTGACTAGGAGGCACAGGCCTTACTCAGAATTTAGCTGAGACTCTCCGGCTTACCTGGGAAGAAGCTGCTGCGCCCTCCCGCCGTCTCCGTGTACGGCTTTTTGTCTCAACTCCCGGGAAAATCAACAAGTGACTACATTTCTTTTCTTTACTGTATATTTGATTGATCTGACTTTGAATGTTCTCAGCTGACATTATAGCACGGCTTCTCTCGGGAAATCCGATAATAAAACAATTTTAATTCTTGCCGTTCCTGTTACCTGAACAATTCATGTTGGCTAACGTCATGAGTAACGACTTTACCAACAAAAAAACACAAAAAAACTTTTAGTTAGTGTCAAGACCAGAAATTGGGTAGGGCGGAGGTAGACGGGAGACAGGCGGTTTAGGTGCGAAAGTCCGTTCACCGAGGCATGATCACAGGAAACTGCTCGAAGCGTTGCAACCGTCGACGATATTTGAATGTCATTTGGCGTGAAGTCTTAAATTTGTGATGATCCTAACCCAGATTTTTTGCCCCCGAATTATTCAAAGTAGTTTTCGAGTTTGTTTATTTTATTTGCGGTATATAAATAAAGAGAGTACCGACAAGGGTAAACATTTAGGTGCTTTGCTGTAATGATTTAACACATAGTTTTGAGTCCCACTAAAATGTGGTACAGCACGTGATTAAAGTGAGTTTAAAAACAAACTCTTGTGATTGTTCACTGGTAGGCCAACACAGTGTCAGAGGCGTTGTCAGAGATCTTTCGATTTCAGAATTCCTTTCATCGTGGTATTAAACATCAAAATCAATACGATGCGGAACATTGGAGAACAAGACCTTCAAACTGTCAGACATCCAAAATCTAACTCATGCAGCATTGAAAACAGTTGCTGCAGAATTTTTCTGCAAGTGAGAGGACCATGTATCGCGGTTGGAGGAAGAATACTGGCAAAACGAGGGCCTTCATTTTATTCAACCGAATATCGTCATCAATCCAATGGAGACATCCGACTCAGAAAGCGACTGAGATGATAAAACATTAAAAAACATCGAAAAGTTCTTGCCCGTTTTGAAAAAAAAACAAAAAAACACCTTTTTAGGGCTAACCTTTCTATTGGGTCTAAGGTGGTCCCAAGTCCGCATACCTGATCATTGTACCCACAAAGCCATGCTCTTGCAATGACAGGGACTCAGAGGGGAAAGGGTGATCATATCTCGATATGTATATTTCTCACAACTTAATACAGATTGGAAAGCTTAGCTACTTTACAAACTTTAGCTTTCATAGAATGTTACCGTTTAGCATAACTAGAAGACTGTTTTCAATTGATAAGTAATGAATCTGTAGTAGCTTTATCTTACAGGAAAGGAACAATAAATGCATTTACATGTAAAGCAAACCTCAAGTCCGTAACGTGATGCAACGCCACTGCAATTCACCACAGATTGTTACTATATTTAGGAATTTAGATCAACTGCAGGGAAACGAGAAGTGACAGATCATGTTGGAACACACGTATACTGTAAACGTCTATAAGTTTGGGACCATTCAATTGAAAACAAAGAAAAGATCAATGGAATTCGCCGCTTTGAAAGAACGGTGCTGTGCATAGACTTCAAATTCAAGATTTGTAGGGTCATGATAAATGTAACACTGGATGCAAAAATTCAGGACGCTGTATTTCGTAATAGCTGAGAAAATGCAACTAAACCGTGATCACGCCGCGGTGAACGGCTATAGAAAAATATCGCAGTGACCGATCCCTACACAAATACCTCCCCCCCCCCCCTTTTTTTTCCTCCTCCTCTCTCCCCTCTTCCTCCGCTCATTCCCTCCCCCAGTCACACAGACACATCGAAAAAACAAAATCATCTCCCATTGACTTTGTGGAGAGTCCAGGTTTTTATTTATTATGATTCGGCTATGTCTTATGTAGACAGAATGGTGAAAACTTGCAATTTCGGTTCTAGTTTTACTGACTACCCTTTCCGGTAGTGCAAGGTGGCTTCTTTATTTTGTCCTTCTGTTTAGTGTTAAACTTTCTAAAATATCCCCATCTTCAACATAACACAGGGCGTTCAGGGTAAAAGGATCAGAGAAGAAACAGGGAGAAGCAGTTAAAAATGTTAGGTTTTCCAAACCATTCTATATAGGCCCATTTCACAGATATGCCATCTTTGATGTAAGGACCGACGCATCACCATGGCGACTGTAGCATTGATTTTGCTTCGTTAGCTGATTTGCACTGCGAGCATTTGAGGCGTCGCCAACCAATCGGCGGCGAGCTAATAGTAGTCCACTACAGTAAACAATGGCACGTGTGTACATGCGCATGGCAGATGTTCGGTCAGTTCTTTCAGTTCCTTTCTCCTGTTTACACATACGGTAGGGAATCTGACCAGCTTGGATCCATCCTTTCCACCCCCGTCATAACAGTCAAATGCAATGCAACCAGCAGGCATTTTAACCGCTTAGACATATATATTTCGAAGTTACACTCATCAGCTGATCCACCGGCCATCTTGGGTGTCGGAAGAAAAAAACAAAAACACTCTGTGACGTCATTCGCAATGGGCCTATAGTACTAACCAAACTTTCAATGGTGTCCAATGTCCTCAAACTGTGACAATCCCTAGTGACAGTGCAACGGAGTAGAATGACTCAACAGTGCATGATTTCAAATTGCGACAGACCAGGAAGAAAAAACAACAACAAAAAAAAAACAAAATAATTTTTCATGCAAAACGGGACATGAATAAGCATTTTGTTGACCATGGCACAGACTTGATTAATTGACAAAGTTTTGTGAAATATCATTCTTTCTGTCAACACAATATGTGCCTTTTATGGTAAGTCTTGTCTACCGTGTTTTATTATGATCCCAAGTCTAAAAAAGTAAAGTGACCGAAATAGTTTTGCTTTCTTGTTGTTGACAAGGTCTTTGAGATGATTCATTCATATATATGAGCCTTAATATCACCACCACCCGTTTTCACCTCCCCTCCGGTGTGGTATTCCAGATTATTCCCCCCCCCCCCCCAAATATATCCCCCCGATATTTCATAATATCTCTCGGATACTCTAGGATATCCCCCGGGGTTAAAATAGGATGGGGGATACTTGCCAATGGGTAGGCGGCATTCTATTTTATCCCCCCATTACAAATTATCCCCCATCTTCTTTTTGATTTTGGGTAGTCTTTTTCCCCCTTTTCTTCGTGTGCATTTCTGTATACAATCTTTCTCTGCCACACACAAAAGACATATACACACAAAACACACATCTATATCTATATATATATATATATTTTGGTAACTCGAAACTTTGGTCACTTAAGGCTCAGGAACCGCATCATACTCAGGCTTCAAACTTTGCACAACAGCATATTATCAATGCGAAATTAACATGGGCTTCTACGTTTCATTTTTCATTGTTTCCGCATCATTTAGATCTATTTCGAGTCATGGTTCGCCATTTTAAGGTTTCATTGAAGCTGCGCATGCGCATTATGTTTGTTTTGAAGTTGAAACTGAAAGAGAGCGAAAGTGCAAATCTATTATTATGAAAGTGAACTTTGGAGGCTATGTTAGCCTACTCCTCCGTTAATACTTAGCCCACACGCTTCAAATTTTACACACGTCGACAGTAAACCCTTCCTACTCCAAGTTTTTAGAACAGGGACATGCTATTATGATCTATTTTTAGTACCGTGACGCAGTTTCCCTCATCGTTCATTCGCCGAAGGAAGCAAATTGTGGATTAACGAAAACATGGATCGCCCGTAAACTTTACCGAAAAAGGGTAAACAAACTCCAGTCCAGAGTAGGCTCGGAATCCGAGTCGATACTGATTCTGTCATTGTATTTTTTTTTTTTTTGTCTGTGGAAGGAACTTTACTTTGTGTAATAGTTCTAGTACATTATAAGTAATGAAGATATTTCTCTCAGCTAGTATAATATAAAGTGTGACTTGTGACTTAACATGCGTTTAAAGCCGACCCCTCCAATTGCTTGACAATTTAACATTAGACAGGAAATAGCCTGGCATAAACTGGGGGCATAAATCTTTCTCCTCCCGTCCACTCATCATATCCTTTTCTGGAGCTTTTAGCAGTAGTAGTCATTAAAGAGATTAAATTTCAGCGGTGGTCTGTGTATGGAGCAATGAGAGTAAAGTACATTCAGTATCAACAGAAGTGCCAAGATGTAATTGGCCCAGCGTCCCCAGTCTCCTGTGTTATCAATCCTCTACTACATGAATGTTGCAAGTAGTCAGTCACCAAAGCCGAGCAAACAGCAGCATTAACAGGGAGAGTCTGTTTCTAGTTTACATGAGAAATAGTCATCAAAACCTACAGACTGTCCTGTTCTGGGATCTCATGGACAAAACTTCCTAATCAGGGTCGCAATGTCAAGAATGCATTCCATCATCAATTCAATCAAACAACGTTCAAAGACAATGCAGATTCGAGACAGACGGAAAAACAACAACAACAACAACAGCAGATTTTTTAACCATTCACGGCAGGGATTGACATATATAAGTGGAGGTGAAGATCTGTTCAGTGACAAGCAGCTGATCCCATTCAAGTGTACCCATACAGTCCCAAATTGTTTTGCCTTCCAGATCCAACCCTTTTTACAGACTTTTTCTCAGCAAGAGATCTTTTAAAAAAGTTATTCTGGGTTACAGAGAATTGCATCCTGGTTTGATCATTTAAATTTTTCCATCTTCCAGCCTCATCTGAGACTATCTTTCCTTTCTAAGGGTCACACCAACTTTTTCCCTCCTTGGAAGTCTGTCATTCCATTACATAATGATAGCATAAAACTCTTGTGCGTCCTCCTTCTCCCTATCACCCCCGCCTCATTTTCTGGAAGCATTTCTTTCAATACAGTAGGACACAATCATCAAATGTGAAAGGGGCTGCTGGATTAATATAGCTTTAGTCCACGCCTCAACAACTGTTTTTCCCTACTATCTTATAATGTACATACTGCATTTTGTCAGCCTTCTCTCATGGGATAGGCAAAATGGCCTACTGACCTTGAATGTCTGCAACCTCGCCGTTGATGTCAGTAAACCAATAGAACAGTGGTTCTCCTCGTGGGCGATATCAGCCCCCTGGGGAGGTGATTCTGATTTCCAGTGGTGGGGGGGGGGAAGAAACGAAGAAAAGGGCGACAAGGGGGCGAAAACGAGGAATGGGGGCGATACGGGAGTTGGGGGGAACCAGAATGAAGAGCAATTTGGGGACAAATACATGTCAATTGTCAGACATTGACTTCTTCAACAGCATGCTTAGATGGATTTGATGAACAGAAATGGGTTGTTTTGTTGTAGTTTTTTAGCACATTGATAAAGAATGGTTTCTGCTTTATAATGAATCATCAGCATGCTGGTTGTCTTTTTTTTCCGGGAGATACTAGGGGGGAGGAAGTGGGCGATGAACGAAAATTTGGAATCTAAGGGGCGATCGCATGAAAAAGATTGAGAACCACTGCTAAAGAAAGTGAAATCGAGCTGGGGGATACTTTAGAATAGAGGGGGATGTTCTAGGATATCCTAGATTATCAGGGGGGTTAAAATAGGATGGGGGATATTCCAGGATGTCACACCGGCACAAGATACTTGCCACGCCGAATCAAATTAACGTTAGGGGGCCAGTGAAGGGCACATACACCCATATAGTCAGTCACACTTTCAAAAGAAAGTTTATTTGGTAAGCTAGAGATCCAGTTGCGGCGCTCATCTGTGCCTTTTGGGGCCTACACGGTTACTTTTTTATCGTCCTTTTGCTGGCTGTCGTAGCCAGTCTTGCAGCCATATACGGAGCATTTCCGTCCCATATTTATTTTACTAGACCACTCACTACTCACTTGTTGCTTCGAGTCAAATCACAACTAACTCCTTTGTTGCTTGCTTCTAACACTCACAGTCACAGTCATTAAAACAACGAACTCTTTTACATTCCGTGAAATCCACAAAGTCAGAATATCATATAAAATCCGCTATTTTATAACCTAGAAATAATTATGCACATAAATCATTTTAAAAGAAAGTATTCTCATTACCGACAACTAAGACCATTTCTAAATTTAATCAACGGTGCCACAGTAGACAAAGCACATTCGTGATTCGCGGTTCCCTTTACGATGACAAGCAGAAGCGAGATATTATGCACAACTTCGTCTTATGTTATTCTTGAAAAAAACAGTCACATTGAGCTTTTAATTGGTCTCGTTTTTATAATTGTCGGTAATCAGACTACTTACCAACAATCAATAAAGTTATTTAAATCCACTAAAGCACAGGTTTTGCATAAACGGTTATGAGAGAAACATCAGACACTCGGACAATGCATCCATGCGCGTGCAGTTAACTAGTGTATGTAAGTGCCGGTCAGCGGGTCAGTTACACCTACTTTTCTCGGGTGCACGGCCTGTCTATCTAGTAGGCCTTGGAGTGGGCCTATGAGGATGGCCTGCATTGGGATGCAGCGTCTGTGTTATGGACGGTCAGTGGGCCATGTTGGCCACTGCGTTATTAAATGGAATGGCCACTCTGGATGTGCTGTACACCGGCTCAGTGGAGCGAAACTATTGTGTTCTTGCCCCTTCATTTGTTATGTCCTTCATACTTTGATTAGTACATTAGTTTATGTTGCCAGTTTACTAGGAAACTCCTTGTGTATATGATATAGCCACTTGTAGTTGTTATTCATTAACCTTAGCGCTATTTTATTCCATGCATACATATCCAGTTGGTTATTGCTTAAATTCTATATTATGTTGTTGTTGTTTGATTTAATACTTAATACTATTACTATGTATGTCCACCATTGATTGCCTGATTAATGTTGTCATTATATCCTAATCATATTTTTGTCTTTTTCTCTTGTTCCAGCTTATGGCTGGTTGGGCTTTTTTTTGCTTGGTAGGGTTCTCCTATGCCTTTTTTGTTTGGTAGTGATACCTTTGTTAGGCTTTTTGAATAAATGAGATTGCCAGCAGAACCCTGTGTTTGTTAATCCTGTGTATCCTTAAGGGAGTTACTATTGAACCCACGCAGTAACCACATTAGCCACTCGTAGTTCATCCAACAGTCCATGATAATTTCTCTCGATCTTCAGCTCAGACTTCGCTGCATAATTCCACTGACCCCGGTTGCCTCATCAACGTTGCTCGGTGTATGGAATCGAACAATATGAATCCTCGTGGGAGAAATCAAGCCACGAGGCATTAATGTAATGGGGGAGAGGTTTTAAAAGGTTAAGAATCACCCTTATCTAGGAGAATTAAACGCTGCTGAGTTTTACACGGATAATATCATTGCCAGAAGGCCTAACGACGCAAACATCATAATATTCGGTGGGAGACAACACTGGCAATTGATGGATTTCAATATCGATGTGATCATTCTCGCGCTTCTCTTTCACGAGGGAGGAAAACTATACCTTTTTTTAAAAACAATATCCTGAGTTCTCTGTACGACACAGGATGAGCCGTAGTCGTAAGCGTCGATGCTTCTGACCAGTGGCGGATCTACTATAAAACTAAAGAAGCTTTAGCTTCAGGGCCTTCAATCCCGGAAGAGCCCTAGTGAAACTTTTTTAATGAATGAATTTTGAATATTGCCCTATTGTTGCTGGTTCCAAAAGGAACCCATAACAGTTCAAGCTTCAGGGCCCCCAAAATGTAGGTCTGTCTCTGCTCATGACAATCTTGCATACCCATAATTACCTCACTTTTATCTAGTGTGTGTTCAAATCATGTTTGAGTTTGTCCCGTTAGACATAACAAGCTGAGATTCCTTGCCGTTTGCGATGTTTGCTTGTAACCAGTTTTAATTAATTAAAAAATCAAATTTATTTATTGTTCATTTATTTCAAATCTTTTCAGACTTACATAATTTTGTGGTCAAATGGTAAAGACCTACAGACTTTTTTTTTCAGGTGGAGGAAAACGCAGTCATAACAATCATCAATCATCTCTGTGATTTTTTTTGTCTTGGTAATACGTAGTGCCATAATCCGGACTTCCCGATAGCAGGGCACTATTTCGTAAAGATAAAAGGGATGGTGGGCCGAATTACCAAAGAGAAAATAATATACATAATAATATATATATATATAAGGATTAATTGGACAATAGGGCGACAACAGTAAAAGGGTACCTTGAGACGACCAGGGGTATATTTGTTATTAACAGACAGTTTTTACCCAAAGTGTTCAAAAATGTCATTTATCATCCAAGCATGGCATTTGAAGACCTGGAAGCCACAATTCTAAAAAATAAAAAATAAAGCTTTTTATGTGGTCGCCATAAATTTTCTAAGGATTTGGACGCTATTAGGATGACCAGGTGTCAGGTCTACCTAAGGAAGCAAAATTTTATACCAACATTTTTATACTTAGGACCCCCACAAATGCCAAAACTTATCTACTTAGGTCGACAACAGATGTCTTTGTCCAGGATTGATAGATTGGGGGGGGGGGGGGGGTCCAGAGGTAAGATGCTTGCCTCTCACGTCTAAAGAGCGTGGTTTGAAACCGGGCAGGTGCATAACAATGTGTATTGGGAAGATTTCGGAAATTTTCCGACTTGCGATCACTTTTTTATGCCAGGCCTAGGTAGGATCAAGCACCTGGTTACCTTGGATATGGATGACAAATTCAGAGTTCCCGTGGCCACAGCAAAGGAAGCAATTTATTCACAGGGACATTCATGAACCCAAACAAGATGGTGATTTTTGGCCTGTCATTATATGTTATGTACTTTGGGACCGTTCGCATATTATGTCATCACATAAAGGGGGGGGGGGGCGTTAGGGGGTCTCTTGAATGATGACAAGTGATGACATGAGGGAGGGGGGGTGTTGAGTCCAAAGATGATGTCATCAATGTGGTTTGGTAAAATTGAAAAAGAAGAACAAATAATTATATAGATCAAATTCATATTTTTATTATAATACCTGCCAATAAAATAGCTAATTGATTAATCAACCAATACCTTGATTTCTCTGTATGCTCTTTGAGAGTTGAGATGGTATTAGATGGTTGAATCAGCCTGTCAGGGACACCTTGTAAAGGGCTTAGAGCATCAGTGGATATTAAGCCTATATAAAAGCTCTTATTGATTTTATTTTATTTATAATCTGTTAATTGATATTAGTCAATTTTTGATGATATAGTATGTGAATGGTCCCTTTGCTCACTCAAAAAGACTGCAAATACTGTCCATATATACATGTATATGCCTTAAAAATAATGTCTTTAGGGCAACCAATCATCAGGTTGGTCACCTTAGGGCGGCCCTTCATACAGGTCTTTGTCTAGTTAAGTAGACCACTGATACATTTTCTCCACTGATTTCTTTAAAATTACTAATATGTGTGATTAAGGCAACCATGACTTACTGTAATTCGTTACTTTAAGGAAACCAGTGGCATATTATGCCATTAATAATGTATGCCAGGCTAGTTACGTGATTTACTGTCGATCTCAGAATATTAAGGTTAGATCTATCTGTTCTGGATCTCAAGTGCCTAACTGACATTACTGACAACATGAGATGACCCAGGGCCTTAGGTTGTCCTCAAATGAAACTGGACTGGCTTAAATTTTGTGTTTGTTCTGAAGTTTGTTCCATGCAGGTCAAAGAAGAGTTTTCATGGGAAGCCATTACAAGATGTTTTCTCTTTTACTTAAGTGGCGTGTCTCCTATGAGTATCTCTCCACATATCAGCTGTCATTTCGATTCACACCTTGTCATTCAGATCTTTTAATTCAGAGCAGAGCTACCTACAAGCGAGGTAATCACAATCAGTTGTGTATGCAAACATCTCACAAATTTGTCACATATGTACTGATTTGGCCCCAAGATTGTTTAGCTTGGGTAAACAAACAACAAGAGATTCAAGATTGAAATAAATTTATTAAATCAAACAAAACGTGCAATAACAAATAACATGTCTTACATTCTCATACCAATGTGACACAAAAGCACACAAACCAACAGACAAACACACATGAATAGATATTTACATGAACACCGCACTAATTATGTGTACATTAATATAGGTTATGACTATTCATTTCACAGTCATGTCCAAATACCCATGCTTACTTGCAATATCTTTGCATGTATCTCTTTTCATCAACCTAACACACAGGATGGCTAGTTTCATACAGTCATTTACACTAGTACATGTGTATAAGTATCACTCCTGAAATATGTTTGGTTTATACTACATGCTCACAATTTTTCTTCATTTCGGTTTCTCAGTTAACTTTTCTCTCACTCTGAAACATTGGACACCCAACCAAACAATGATACTCAGCTTCTAATACTTCTATTATTTCTCGGTCTTTTCTCATGTGGCAATTTCTTTGTTCCCCATCTTCCGCACTCTACCCCAAACATAATTATTTGAGCTCAATCTAATTGTTGACAAATAAATCTTATATGATTTTGAACATACGTTTAAACCAATGCATTTCATAACAAAATGTTTCTTTTTTTTTGTTGTTGTTGCTTTTACAGTCTGGTATTACTTGTTTCACATACTTCGCGCTACCATTCTTGTTTACAAAGACCATGCACTCTGAAATACAATAATGAAAACTGCTTTTCATTCTCAACACAATGGTTAACCCATGCGTACACTAATCTAAAATCTGTATTTAGCATATCTCTAACTACAGCAGACCAGGTTTTCTTCCTTGGGTAACTCAAGTAACTGTTTGAAAGATTAAGTAACTCTATCCTGCATGCCGATAGTTATTAATTTTGTATTCTTGCCTAATAAGTTTCAAGAAATATTTAATTATTTGTTATTTTTCTATCGATAATAACAAGAAGGTCATCTAGTTCACCATAAACAAAACAACTGGGTGTACTAGTCTTAACATAATGAATCAATTTTAAAAATGATAAACTGATTTTGATTGGGTCTGCTCTGCAAAGGCTCTAAACCTCTGAACAGTAATTTAGAATCAGTTAATTAAATTATTTGAACAACTGAATTTGGAAACAGGGCAGAATTTGCGGGTAGTCGTTCCAAATTGTGAAAGTAACTACACGTAAATGCAAAATTTTAAGAGAAAATAAGGTAACCTGTCTAATTGGATAGTGCAGGGATGTTAAAACCCATAGCTTTGTTAAAAAACATGGACTTGTATAAGTTCCAAGTTCAGACATTTCTTATGTCAAACCTTAAACCCCACTTCAAAACACAAGGACATATTAAATGACCCTATAATTGTTCATTAATTAAAAATTTTCTCAGCCAATGCTCTTTCCTTTGTTCTTTCATTGAAAATCTTGGTTTTGTCAAGACTGATTTTCTGTGTCTCTGGGATATCTATTTTGAGAAACATGTGGGTTTCTTTAAGAAATGTCTCAATTTGTGTCTTACTGGGCAATGCACCTTTTGTGCCTGTGTTCATATTATCACAAATTGTGGCAGAGAAATAATCATGGACTGTTTTAGCCTGTGCTTCTGACCACTTGAAGTATCTGCGATGCTTGGGTTTGGATCCTTTTTCGTAATATGCACTGCTCTTCTTCTGTCTTGCTTCACGATAATCATCATCATCGTCATCATCATCATTATCATCATCAACACTGCTACCCACATCATTTGCATCAACAGAATCACTGACACCATTTTGATGTTCAGTTGCATTGTCTTGGTATGAGCGGTTCTCTGTTTCTTCCACCCTGTCTGTTGCAACCAGTTGTTGTGAGGTGCTGGTAAAGTGACCATCTTCTTGGTTGTTGCTTTGGCTGGGATGGACATGCACTGTCTTCTGACTGGTTCTTCTGTCTAGGTGTTGTAAAAAGCTTCCAACCTCAGTGATCTCTCTAATAGCAAATGGGCTTTGATATACTTCACAGTTCATCTGCTCTGAATGTCCCATATGTCGATAAAACATTTCACGCTTTTCACGTGGCATTTCCAAGAGTGCAAAGAGTGTTGATGTGCGATGACGAAACTTGTCTGCAATAAGCAACTGGGGCTTTTCAAGCTTGTCTCCCGTCAGTTTCGCAACTGATTGAATGCTGTTCCGTCCTATTACGTGATCCTCTGACAAACCTGTATTAGGGAAGAGAAAGCGATTTTGATCTGAAACTCCACATTCCCTTCGTTCTGCTAGGAACTTTTCCATGGCTGGCAATGTGTCCTTTGGCATCTTTTGTTGCCTTTTCCAGATTGATAAGCAAGTTTCATGTCACCAATGAGTTCTTTTTCTAGTGGATCTTGTATACCCTCCACTTGCTGCTGGTCAATCCAAGCTCCACTTTGAGCTTCTGTCCATTCTGAAAGCAACATCCTGGCTGGTTCTCCCCCACGCCTGGCATTAAACAAAGTCAACCTCGAGACAAGGAGATTCCTCATGTGAATGAAGTCATGCCTGTCCCATTTTTTAAAGCAATCACCACTCATTCTTCTTGTTTCCTCGAGAACAAAATTTCGAAGTTCTGTCAGGTCCTTCTCTAGGGGCATATCAACTGGTTTTCATAAATTCTGACGCCCTTGTTCACAAGCCAGCTGTGCACTATAAAAAATGAACTCCCAGTTAAGGTCCAACAGAGCTGCAAAATTGTCAATTTCGGTTGCCTGCTGCGCATTGTTCTCCTGAATGTATACTCCTTTAAGAATCTTTATCAGTTTTTTTAGCAAGTATCCAATTGCAAGCTTTAATCCAGCTTTGAGCTGTCCATTTTCATGTGTCAAATTTTGAATTGCTTGTGTAAGGTGATCAAAGTTTTCTCGGTTAACAACATCCTGTGCCTTTATGGTGTCATTATGAGCCACTTTTCTACACTCAATGACTAAGTTTCCTAAAGTGCGCATGTCATTCATAATGACCCGTCTGTCCTTTCTTGCAGATTTTGCCCACATCTTTCTTCCCAACCTAATGATAATGGGATCAGCTTGACAAAGAACACCTGTTTCATCATTTCGAAACTTTTGGATAATTTCTTTGTGAAAGTCATCATTGTTTACACTTGGTTCCCCAAGAAACTTAGCATTAAGACTTCCAACCTTTGTCCCTGCACTTTCCAGGCATGATTTTTTTATGTTTACTTATTCTTTTTTTACTATAAAAGCCTCTACACCCATTGCACATAGCTAAATCCTCAGCAGACCTCTGTCTCCTGTCTCTTTCCAGTTTCCCCTCCTTTTTTTTCATTTCAATGAAATGGTGCGCCGTACCAAGAACGTCACGAAAGTTGCGCTACACTGGGTTCCCCAATACCATGTAGACATACCAGGTATGGCATACTAAAAGTGCTCTACAATTACAATGTACTACATATGCTTTGTATTCAAAGCTATGGGCGAGTACAGGGGAAATTCTGAATCAGCATTGAATTTTACGCATACTCGATTCCAGTTTTTGGAAATTACTGCTAAGCTATCGTTTCATCAGAGCAAATGATCTTCGATCAGTCGCGTTCCTCTCGTCACTGTCGATTTAATCGTAACTTTGTGACCTTGTATATTGCTTGAGATGAAAAAAACATGGCATATTTAGAAACTAGATTCTACATTCAATTTCCTTTCAGAAAATGTAAACTTTTGTGGGGATAACTGTACAAATGAACTGATCATAGTCAATTTTAAAACATAATCTTAAACATAATCCCACGCTGTCGTACTGGCTAACCAAAATAGCTATCAAAAAAACCTGTCGTAACCAGGAATGCAAAACGTGTCGTAACGAAGGGGTTAATGTCAGACTCTTCTTTATGTACTCGCTTTAGATGCCTTGAAAGCTGTGACTGTAGCTTTCCACAGAACAGGCATGGCCTCTTTGGCTTTTTCTTTACTTTGGCTGAAAATAAACAAAAAATAAAAATTTCTGAATTTTCCCTTGTTAAGTTATAATGTGACAGATTATTTCTTGAAGCCTTACAGTTTGCTAACATTTAAAAGCAACAAAAGAAACAGCAATACTAAAGACATTACATTTTCATAAGAAAAAGGGCAAACACCCCATCTAAAGGCCTAATTGGACCATCATGAACCGTCTTGGTCATTCCTCCCCCCATCCCCGTCTCACCACCATACACCTTCATCCCACTTCCCTCCCACTGTCTACCAAGCGCGCACGCTGCCCTTTGATATTCTATGTCTTTTCCAATGAAATTGAGTTACATAAACAAGTCTGATCTGGATTTCTAGAGCAAGTCGGGAAGTACATAACACTTAACAGGTTGATAGAAAGTGGGTCGGCAAACTGGATTCCAAAATCCAGTTAACTGGATCAATTTGGATGGCTGGTTATCTAGATCTAAATCCGGACCTCACTCAGCACTACAGTTAAAAGAAATGGGATCCTATAACGGGGACGGCCCTCCTGGTCAACAGGATGGGCATGCAGATTAAAAAGAAGACAACAATGTACACTCATATTTCTGTTCTAACAAACAAATTCACATTCATATTACCTGAGTCAGGTGCCATATTTGGTTGGTTAGGTATTGGCAAACATTCTGGTTCTTGCTGTACATTCTCACACTCACTAGCTATGACTGGGTAAACTAGAAAGAGACAATTTATCAAGAACTAAGTAGCACACAAGAATAAGAATGTGCAGTCTGCAATCTACAGTACCTACTAACTAAAAATATTTTGGGCTCCTCACCTTCGTGTTCACTCTCGACCTCATTATTCTCTGTGTGTAATTTCTTGCAGTTTAAAATCTTAATTTAAATCATTTTATTCTAAAATGGCTTCAAAATTTCAAAAGCTTTTCTTTGTTAACTATGCATTTATTTTCTTCTATTTCAAATGCTAAGCAAAACATCTCTCCAATAGCACTGCATAAATTTGCTTACCAACAGAGAATGACATGCTTGCTTCGTTTGCTAGTAGTAGTACAGGAAATTTGTTCAGGGTGGAATCTTCTTCTTTTTCAGAGTCTGAGCACATGATGAAGAGAAAGCCACACATTCTAAAGAACTTGAATGACACTTACAATAGACAAATTAACAAACTAAAACTTCAACCAAGGAGACATTGTAAGATCCATGAACAAAAATATTAATCAGTTTATTATGATTTCACCATACATTGTTTTTCACTGTACTATACTTGTTCTGGTGTGATAAAAATGTGTTGCCAGGTTGCAAATTTGAAATCAACACTCCGGTACACAAGAATATAATGATCAAACAGAGATGACAAAATATGTTTTCAAATAATCCAAATAGTATTAACAGAGCACTGAGAGGTAACAAAATGCTTTTACATATAACAAGATAGTCAAGCATCTCAATGACAGACATAATGGTAACTTACCACCGGCTAGGAGATCTTGAAAAGGAGGTAGATCTAAGTCAGAGTCATCACTGTTGTCACACTCTAGCATGGAATCAGTGTCAGAGTCCTGAAAAAGATTAAATTCCTCTCAGAATTAACAAGAGAATGTGCATAATTTTACGGTTGCGTTGGACATAATGGTTCTGTAAACAATTTAAAAAAAGGGTCATACACTCATACCAAGCAAATACCCGTAACAAATATAATATACAGAAGGAAGTTCAGAAAATGATCGGATACCTTTTTAGCACCAGATATAAACCTTAATTTAGAAAAGGCTGACACATTTATCATGAGACGCAGATAACTGGATTAAGTAAAAACGTCAAAATTCTTGCATTCCGGAGTTTAGTTCTAGATCTGTTGTTACAGTTACAACCAACCTGATCTTTGTGAGGTTTGCAATCAGCCTCGTTTGATGAATCCAGCCAGTCGTTCACTTTAGTGGCAGGTGAAACTGGAAATAAAATAATCACATTATTGATAAACTTTGATTTAACAATGTCCATACTTTTGATTAAACAATGTCACAACTTATTTGTGAGCTCTTCTGAATGTTCTAGTGGTACCAAGGTTATTTGTGAAAAGGTATAATCAGCTTTGAGAGCTTTAAAATTTCATCATAGTTAAGTCATCAGTAACCCTACAGGATTTTCATCCTGAATTGACCCCTTCAAAACCGGGAAAGGCCTAAAAAACTCTAGATCTAGATCTATGTTTACAATGTCTGGGTCCATTTTGTTAGGCTACTAGGCTACATCTAGTCCCTCCACAAGGCTACAAATTACCTGTGCTTGAAGAAGTAGCGATCATTTGTAGAGCGAGCTGCACAAATTGCTTTCCTCGTGAGGTCGTCATCGTGCCAGTGCCGCGTGTGGCCTAGTTAATCAAAGGTAGTCGCTGAATACATTCACTCTTTTCATTACTGACCATCGCACTAAAATCTTCTGCATTCCGGCAATCCGTGAAGGCTAGGCAAATATGGACTTGCAGTGTCTTCTTCTTCTTCTTCTTCAGCGTTCCAAGTCATGCTTTTAGTTTGGTGTGGGCCAGGAACTGGGTTGTCAGGTGAAGGTCTGCCTCACTGCCCCATAGCTTGGTGTGTAGGTCCGTGGGACTAGGCCAATAGTTTTGTCGTTCCGTCCTGTGGAGTGGACAGTCCTGGAGGACATGCTCTGGAGTCTCAGGGCGTCAATTTCAAGGACAAAAAAACATGCACCCACATTTGAATGATCTCACAAAAATGTGAATCATCACTAAACCTAACGCGCACTTGGCGTTGGCTCTGTGTACCTCGGCTTTCAGCTCTGAGAAACGAGGTTCAAAAACTAGATCTAGTCTAGAACTAAAGAAAACGTATATCTTGGTCAAAAAATGAAAAACAGAAATAACAAATTAAATACCTCAAATCAAGAATTGATTGGTAATTATGTTGAAGAGCACTAAAATATACATAAGTGGTTTGAATTTAACGGAAACATATGCTCGTTTTCATGTTCAATTTAGGCATTATTCACTGGTCTTCTCAACGCACCATTTTTATGCAGTCGCCATTGTCACGAGTGGAGTGAGTGCAATTAAGGGGATTGCTACAGAGCGGGTGTAGAGTAAGAAGGGCTCACGGTAGGCAAGTCAGTTAAGCGTGCTGTTGTGAGTAGTGGGAGGGTCTGAATGAGGCGAAAGCGCGGTATTACTATCACTGCAAGTTAGAAGGTCCGACGGAGCGGACCTGTGAATAAGAGCCCATCGGGCGGACATAAAGGGAGCAGTCGAGAAGACTAGTGGAAGAGTCTTTCCAGTAATGACTGGTATGTAGAACGTTGATTGATTATTATGATTGATGTATTATATTATATTCGTCTATTACCATGGTGTGAATAAGTATATGTGAGGAATGTGGAAGTCCTTGATATTGGATATAGCAATGTGCGCCATGAGCGATAGATGAAAGTGAGTTCATGGATTTGTAGCGCGAGTGAGTAGTGTGTACTCCGATGGAGGTGTGTTACCGTAAGATGTGTGGTGAGTGAAAGGTGAACTAGTGTGTGTACGCTTCATGGATTGTAAGGAGAGGTGGAGTGAATAGAAATGGTAGGGTATTATACCAATGTAATGTTATTCTTGTAGGTGTCGAGGACGGGCCGCAGAGCCACCTCGATGAGCACAGGGGATAGGCCAGCATAGGGCCGGAGGCCACACATAGGCCAGAAGTGAGGCTGTCAGTGCAGGACAGTAGAGGCACATAAAGTCGTGGCAGTCAGGCCACGGACAGGGACGTAGATATGAGAGTGAATGCGATACTATATTGTTGCCATGTTGATAGGCTAGTGAACTGATACTATGTTGTTGCCATGTTGATGGCTATGGAAATAATAATGTGTTATTGCCCTGCTGAGGTGCTAGGGGAATGCTAAGGTGCATGACAATAGGAAGGTGATATTGAGAGACTGCGGTGCCAGTGAATTACTAAGGTGCTATTAAGACCCTGAGGGGAGAGGCTGAGGCCGAAGTGCCTTTAGGAGTAACTACCGGATTGTGGATCCGCGGGAGAGTGTGTGTGAGAATAAGGCCGTTGTACGGCAGTCATTTCAATAATATAATGTATGTAATTGCGCTATTATATGTATAATTATGTTTAATAAATGTGTGAGTCTGATGGGTTGTTTTGTTAAGTGTTAACTTGTTTGTTCGTGATTGTCGTCCTGTCATAAACTATTACATCTCCCAGTCTGGGATTTGTGACACTGGGGGCTCGTCCGTTGTGACACTGGGGGCTCGTCCTGTTTACCTGTGGTCATTTTGACATTGTGTATTCGTTATATCTAGTTGTTTTTCTGTTGTGCTAGGAATTCATGCTGTTGTCTTTGGTCGTGGGATGAATGGAATTGTCATGATATGATTTATGTATATTTATGAATATGTAGTGATGCATGTATTTTGATGAATATGTATTAATGTGTACTTAAATTTCTGCAGAGTGTGCGTGCAGCCTGAGGAGACAAGCAGCCAGAGCTCCGATTAGGTCGAGGACTTAAACTCATAAGGCTGAAAGTTAAGTAAAAGTCAAAAATTTTGTACCCTGGATTAAGGGCTGTCTTTTCATCTGTCTGTTTCCCTGTTTTTGCTGTTTTCATTGTAATTGATTATACGGGCGGTGGCGCGGGTTTGCTGTGGTGAGCGTAGTTTATCCTCTTCGGGAGGTGGGCTAAATTTGGAACTTCGTTCATCACAGCGAACAGTTCTGTAGGGACCTGTATTTTTGTTTAGATTGTGCCGTTCCATCTTCCTCGTTGTTTTAGGAAGACGTCTCTCTTGTCCCTCTCTTACCTATCTGTAGATACGTTCTTTTTTTTCAGACTCTGTTCTTGTTCGTACCTTGTAGTGTAATCGGCGTAGTTAGGTTGCATTTTTTTCCATTATATTTTCTTTTGTAGAAGCTTTGTCCTAGTCTGGTTCGTTGTCCTTGACGTACTTGTGGTCCTTCTACTGAATTTCTTCATTCTTGTCGTTTCTATTTTCTTTTATAATTAATAGTGCTATACATTTTGTAGATATAGAATTAGTTGTGCTGTAAAGGTAAATTTTTGAATTGTATTTGAGACAACTGGGTATTGTTATATCTGGTGTGATCTCAGGTCTCTGGTCGTATCGTTAGTAATCATACCGACAGGTTGGTCGTTCGCATAATAGATACCATAACCATAAATCTGTGAAATGGCGGAACTCCAACAACTAATGAAGTTGGGTAAGGAACTTGGCCTGGAGGGAGAGGAGCTACGCGGCTGGATTAAAGAACAGCAGGCGGATTTGCGCGATGAGCGTGCTAAGGATAGAGAGCGAGAAAAAGAGGCTCAAGACCGACAGAGAGAAGAGGAAAGAGAGGCTAAGGATAAGCAACAGGAAAGAGAGGCTAAGGATAAGGAAGAGGAAAGAGAGTTTAAGTTAAAGGAGTTGCAACAGGAGAGGGAGTTTAAGTTAAAGGAGTTAGAAGCTCAGCAACAGGAGAGACAGGCTAAGGAAAGGGAGCAAGAGATAAGGTTAAAGGAGATAGAGGCGCAAGTAAAGATTGCGGAGTTAGAACTCAAGAAGAATACGCCAGCGGAAACGGCTGAGCGGCAGGTACACAATAAAGGTGGCGTTAGGATTAAGCTCCCTACGTTCGACGACCGGAAGGACGACATAGACGCCTTCCTTTATAGGTTCGAACTGAACGCACAATTGCAATGGGGGGAAAATAAGGAATTATGGGCCACGTACCTGGCGTCGCTATTGCAGGGGCGAGCGTTAACCTACTTTAAAGAGCTACAGCGCGAAGACGTGCAAGATTACGATAAGCTCAAGGCTTTGCTGCTTCGCCGATTTGCGCGTACCGAGGAATATTTCCGGGAGCAGTTTAGGCGGGCACGTGCAGATGCCAGAGAGGACTTTGCTGCCTTCGTCGCGAGACTAACGGAGTATTTCGCGAACTGGGTAGACTTGGCGCATGTGGGCGCGGATTTTGCTAAACTGAAAGACTTAATGATCCGTGACCAGCTGTACGCGTCGTGCCACAAAGATCTGGTGGCTTTCCTGAAAGAAAACGAACCCGCGACGGTGCAGGAGGCGTCTAAGTTGGCGGAAGCATACCGTACGGCACATCCGTCCAAACCAGTCGCCAGGGCGTACGTCCAAGATGCTGGGTACGTCGCCGTTGTCGAAGGGTCGCCGGCAGGACTTAGGGACAGGTCGCGTCAGCGTGGTGCCTATAGTGGGCAAGCCCAGGGGCAGCGTAGGGGCTATCACCAATCACCGGCATATGGATCCGGTAAGTTTGACCGAGCAGGAGGGCTAGGTCGCGGTAATGGCCGGGGGCGAGTTGTGACCTTTGCCGATGACCGACGGCATAGGGACTCTAGTTCCGGTCGCGATGGGTCACGGGGACCCAGGCCTAGTGCAGCACAGGGAGCGGAGTGTTGGACTTGCGGACGCGTGGGTCACTTTTCACGCGAGTGTAGGGCCGCGAAGTGTTGGAACTGCGGTAGAGCAGATCACATCAGCGTGAATTGCCCTGCAGGTAGGATAGCGGCGAACGTGGACAGTAGCTCCAGTCCATGTTCCCCAAATAAATTTCATCATGCGGCTGCGTGTGTTACATCGGACAACGGAGGCGGACAGTATTCTAAGTGTCCCAGTTGTGAGAAGTTATTATCTTCCGGTGTTTTACCTTGTGGGAGAAAGATCCCCGTTATAAATTCATGTCATACAGGAGGTGGTCTTAGGGTTTATCCGAGGTTTGTTGGGGACGAACCGGTCTCGGTTTTACGAGATACAGGATCTACCGTTGTGGGAGTGCATAGAGACTGCATTCGGGATTCACAGCTTACAGGTGAGACTGTCCCGTGCATCCAATTTTCGGGGGCCATTGAGAAATTGCCCATGGCAAGAATAATGATAGATACACCTTTCCTTAGCGGGGAAGTCGAAGCAGTCGTTGGTTGTTTTCCAGGCGCCCAGCTCATCATTGGGAATGTATCACGGGTAGTTTCCCCTTCCGATGAGACCGTGCAAGCATGGTCGCAATCAAAAGGTATTGACTTTTGCGCCGCGGTCGAAACACGTCGACGGGTAGCTGATAAAGATAAGATTAGACCTTTGGCGACGCCAGCGGTCAACCTAGATATCACGCCAGAGCGCTTGGCGAGATTACAAAGGGAGGATCCATCATTAAACCCATGTTTTGGGGAAGCGCGAACCGAGAAAACGAGGAGATATAAGAACGGGTCGTCCTCCTTTATTGTTCAGGCGGGCATTCTGTTCCGTAAATATGTAACGGTGGCCTCCATTTTAAAGCAGGTCGTTGTGCCAGCGTTGCTGATCGCAACAGTATTGCATTTGGCACATGATGTCCCATTAGCGGGTCATATGGGGATAGCTAGAACCAAAGAAAGGGTTCTTAAAAATTTTTACTGGCCATCGATCCACAGAGATGTGCAAGTCTATTGCAAGACGTGCAGTGCGTGCCAAAAGACGACGCATAAGGGTCGTACACCCCAGGCTCCTCTTCAGAAGATCCCCACGGTCTCGGAACCGTTTAAAAAGGTCTCGATAGACCTTGTTGGCCACATTCACCCAGCGACCGATAGGGGGAATCGATTTTTCTTAACGGTCATATGTAATGCTACGAGATGGCCAGAGGCGGTTCCTCTGCGGACCGTAACGTCTGAGGCAGTCGCGGAAGCGTTGTTTGCAATTTTCGCTAGGGTAGGAATACCAGAGCAAATTCTGTCTGATAGGGGCGCGCAATTTACGTCGGAGATGATGAAGGAATTGTTCCGCTTACTCAGTATACAACCCATCACTACCACCCCTTATCATCCGCAGGCTAATGGCATGTGCGAGAGGTTGAACTCGACGTTGAAGTCGATGCTGCGTAAGGTAGCTGCTGATCGCCCTAAAGATTGGGATAGATATATCCCTGCAGTGTTATTCGCGTACAGAGAGGTACGGCAGGAGTCAACGGGATTCTCGCCGTTCGAAATGATGTACGGTCGTAGTCCTAGGGGCCCAACTGATGTTCTTCGGGACATGATGACGTCGCCATCATCGGGAGACGATGAGCAGATTTCGGTGTTTCAGTACCTTGTTGATTTAAGAGAAAGACTATCTTCAGCGCGCACTATAGCAGAAGAAGCTTCTGGTATCGCTTCGAAAAGAGCAAAAGACTATAAAGATAGAGGTTCCAAACTGAGAATTTTTAAGCCAGGAGACAAGGTTCTGTTGTTGTTACCTACGGACCATAATAAGTTATTGATGACATGGAAAGGCCCTTATGTTATTGAGCGAGTTGTTTCAAAGGTAGATTACGCTATCCACATTGATGGAACGAGTAAGGTTTTCCATGTTAATATGCTACAGAGATTTTATGAGAGACCACAGTATCTGTGTGCACAGACAAGACCAGAGGAGACTGTCTTCTCTACTGCTTGTACGGGGGTCGTAGACCAGTTGGACTGTGACGTAAGCGACACCGAGGCGCAGGAAGAGTTACAAATTCAATTGCCGGAGTTAACTGCGACACAAGGTTACAGGGACGTAAAAATTAACCCTGACCTTACGAGTTCAAGGAGTAGGGAACTTGAGACCCTGTTAGCGTCATTCCCGGATGTTGTTACGGATTTGCCGGGTCGCACTACGGTGATCCAGCACCAAATAAAGTTGACTTCGGATAAGCCAGTATTTCTTAGACCGTACCCGTTGCCTTTTTCTTCGAGAGATAGAGTCATAAAGGAAGTTGAGTCAATGTTGAAGTTAGATGTGATAGAACCATCAACATCGCCGTATTCATCACCCATCGTCCTCGTGAAAAAACTTGATGGATCGGTGCGGTTCTGTATTGATTTTCGAAGATTGAACACTATTACGGTAGGCGATAGGGAGCCTATCCCGTTTCAGGAGGAATTAATAGCTTCATTGGCCGGGTCCACGTGGTTTTCCAAGATAGATTTAACGAAAGGTTATTGGGAAATCCCGCTTACTGAGGAGTCTAAACAATACACGGCGTTCCAAACGCCCATTGGATTATTCCAATTTAAGGTCATGCCATTTGGGTTGGTAAACGCGCCAGCGACGTTTGCACGATTAATGAGATTAGTGTTGAAGGACATACCTAATGTCGTGTCATTCTTTGACGATATAGCATGCCATACGTCGACATGGTCTGATCATATTCAGACACTAACAGTAATTTTTCAACGATTACGTCATTTTGGGTTAACTGCTAAACCCGCAAAGATGGATTTGGCATGTCCAGAGATAGTATTCTTAGGACATATTGTGGGTAGAGGTGTTCAGAGACCTGAAGAAACAAAAATTGACAAGTTAGTAGGGTTGCAAATCCCTAAAACAAAGAAACAAGTCAGAAGCTTAGTGGGAATTTTAAATTATTACAGAAAGTTCATTCCAAATTTTTCCTCCTTGTCATCTTCTCTTACTGACCTTACTAAGAAGGGACAACCCGATAAGGTCCAGTGGACGTCTGAGTGTCAGACAGCATTTGATAATTTGGTGACAGCATTATCATCGTCACCCATTCTGATATTACCCGATTTTCGATCTAATTTTATCCTCAGAACGGATGCGTCGGACTCTGGTGTCGGCGCTTGTCTTCTACAGGAGAAGAACGAATGTCTCCATCCTGTATGTTATGTCAGTAGGAAGTTATTGCAGAGAGAAAGGAAGTATTCTGTGATAGAGCGTGAGTGTCTTGCCATTGTGTGGTCCGTTCAGAAATTAGGACGTTATCTCATGGGACGAGAATTTTGTATCCAGACAGACCACAAGCCACTGACATTTTTGTCGAAGAATCGTTCGTCCAGCCCACGCTTGTCTAGATGGGCATTGGCTTTGCAGCCGTATACCTTCGTTATTCAACCAATTCCAGGAACCAGCAATCATATCGCCGACTACCTTAGTCGAGCCTAGGGGAAGATTTCAGGAGCTTATACATCGGAGGACAGGAACATTGACAGGATCTGTGTGAATGAGTCGACTTTAAAATATTGACATTATAAATATGATATGAAGAATGGTTGATAGGTTGAGTGGTTTTTGATTCTGTATTAAGTATTGTGTTTAGTTAGCTATTGATGATGTGATACATATTGCAGGCCATATTGATCCCCATATTTTTCCCTGATTTCGGTATTCTATATACTAGGGGAACTGCTAGGTCATTTTTTTAGTGTAGGTATTGCTCACGCTCACTCGTGACAGTCATCTTGATGCGATTTGAAATTAATTGCATTAATTTTTTTGGGGTGGGGGATGATGTCACGAGTGGAGTGAGTGCAATTAAGGGGATTGCTACAGAGCGGGTGTAGAGTAAGAAGGGCTCACGGTAGGCAAGTCAGTTAAGCGTGCTGTTGTGAGTAGTGGGAGGGTCTGAATGAGGCGAAAGCGCGGTATTACTATCACTGCAAGTTAGAAGGTCCGACGGAGCGGACCTGTGAATAAGAGCCCATCGGGCGGACATAAAGGGAGCAGTCGAGAAGACTAGTGGAAGAGTCTTTCCAGTAATGACTGGTATGTAGAACGTTGATTGATTATTATGATTGATGTATTATATTATATTCGTCTATTACCATGGTGTGAATAAGTATATGTGAGGAATGTGGAAGTCCTTGATATTGGATATAGCAATGTGCGCCATGAGCGATAGATGAAAGTGAGTTCATGGATTTGTAGCGCGAGTGAGTAGTGTGTACTCCGATGGAGGTGTGTTACCGTAAGATGTGTGGTGAGTGAAAGGTGAACTAGTGTGTGTACGCTTCATGGATTGTAAGGAGAGGTGGAGTGAATAGAAATGGTAGGGTATTATACCAATGTAATGTTATTCTTGTAGGTGTCGAGGACGGGCCGCAGAGCCACCTCGATGAGCACAGGGGATAGGCCAGCATAGGGCCGGAGGCCACACATAGGCCAGAAGTGAGGCTGTCAGTGCAGGACAGTAGAGGCACATAAAGTCGTGGCAGTCAGGCCACGGACAGGGACGTAGATATGAGAGTGAATGCGATACTATATTGTTGCCATGTTGATAGGCTAGTGAACTGATACTATGTTGTTGCCATGTTGATGGCTATGGAAATAATAATGTGTTATTGCCCTGCTGAGGTGCTAGGGGAATGCTAAGGTGCATGACAATAGGAAGGTGATATTGAGAGACTGCGGTGCCAGTGAATTACTAAGGTGCTATTAAGACCCTGAGGGGAGAGGCTGAGGCCGAAGTGCCTTTAGGAGTAACTACCGGATTGTGGATCCGCGGGAGAGTGTGTGTGAGAATAAGGCCGTTGTACGGCAGTCATTTCAATAATATAATGTATGTAATTGCGCTATTATATGTATAATTATGTTTAATAAATGTGTGAGTCTGATGGGTTGTTTTGTTAAGTGTTAACTTGTTTGTTCGTGATTGTCGTCCTGTCATAAACTATTACATCTCCCAGTCTGGGATTTGTGACAGCCATAACGAACCGAATCAAAGATCTTAAAATAGTATTAACGGTTAATACTATTTTAAGATCTTTGAACCGAATACAAAGTTGTCCGTTGTGAGTAACATAGCAACCAAAAGTGTCTGTAAAGGATGTGGAGTATTCTTTTGGTTGCATGCCACTGTTTTATGGTCCTAAACAGCAAATTGATTGGTTCGTTTTTGTGTAAAAGGGCCGAGCGTTAAGACGACCGAAAATTTGTCGCCATAACGTCGAAGTACAGTAAACACATACCTTGGGGCGACCAAATGTCTCCCTAAGCGCATTTAATATATATATATATATAATTGTTACCAACTTTGATGGTCGATAACCTCTAAAATCTACCAATCTAAAAGTCCTATCATATATGTCTGTCTTCCACTGACCAAGATCTATCGTCTGGTACCAGCATGAGTTTGCTCCCGTGAGTGGACCTCTTAAGGTATGCCACCTGATACACTACTAAAGCTATACACTACCCAGACCGTAACTCTTAGATGTGCTGACTGACCACTGGCTGGACGTAACAGAAAATAACGGGACCGACTTGGAATGAAAATGTCATGAAAGACTAAAATATCTCCAAAAATTGAACACTTGTCATGTGCACTCTTATTGTAGATGCCACACATTGATATTATTACTCTCTGCTAATCTAGACGCTGCGCATTCCTATCCACACGTGTAAGTGATGCAAATTCTTTTGAAGGTGTGAATGGCTGGGTGGAGTGGCAGTGGGAGAGAAGCATGCTTTATCTGCACAAAACTGAACGCTCTTGAAAGGCAGTTGAATATGTCTCAACTACCTCCTTACTGATAGCAACTCTGGTTAATGTCGAAAGATTTTTCAAACGAGGTTGGACAGACAAATAGACAAAAGGACAAAAAGACAGACTGACCGACTCTTCAGTTACCATGTAAGTATCAAATTTTATCCACTGTGAACCAAATTTTAGTTTCCCTGGGTGAGCTGACACACATACAGATCAGGCAACGTCAAAATAATTATAAACAATAAATTTAACTCTCGGTGAATACTCCTATTTGGCTATACTCATATTTATAATTATCCAGCCCTTTTTTGTTGTTTGTTAAGGACAAACATAAACTGGGCATTACTAATCCTTACATGATGAGCAGGGACAGCTAAATTGCCTTCAGTGTGGCCAGCAACAGCCCCATTCTATTCCACCTTACTGGATGAACTACAACGAGTTTTTGGATCCCCCATAAGGGAAATCCTGATAAAGAAAAAAATATTAGCAGGTGTAAGAATTGCAGAAACTCTTACTGAACAAGTTAAACTTTAGACATAAAAAATCTCGAACCGGTCATAATGATAACTTCTTGAACATTTTGTTTCCAATCCAACGCGGATATTACCAATCTCTGATAAATGCAGCTTGGGAAAGAAAAAAAAGATTCTATGGCTGGAGAAAAGAGCATATAAGCCAGTCTTAAGTAATGATTAGCTCGGGGAGACGAAATCAGTCTTGTCCAACTTAAGTGAAACGTACATCTGGCCTATTATTGTCGTAGGCTCTTGTCTTTGGGTTGGATAATATGTTGAAATGAATGAAATTAACGTACAGACTTTGTTACGATGACGCTGTTGTAGGTTATCATTCTTAGGCCTCTTTTTTCATATCAAACACGCTGACTCCTCTCCCACAGATCGATGAACGTAAATTACGTAATTGGCCATTGTTATCATATTGATTTAAAAGATAAACTATATTATCCTGAGGCCACTAATCTTGTCTGCACATGAGATTCATCTCTTCAAGGAGGCTGATCACCTTTTCAATACATTATCATCTCTCATTAACAGTGAAGCCAGAACCAGATCTTCTTGTTTGAAAACGTGTTAATTAAGAAATATCAGAAACATCGGTGCACATAAGTGAATGTCTCTAGTAAAATTGTGAATCTCCAGTAAATTTGTGTGTAATTTGTAAATCATTTCTTCAAAAAGCTGAGAATCACTGAAGTTAACTATCGCAGTGTTTTTCTCTTGTCATTTAGAAACGGATTTGTACAGTAAAGGGTCTTCAATCAGTAAAACAAAAGGTAAGTGTCAAGTGTTGCAATAGTCAGGCAATATTGGTGTAAATCAAGCATTCATAATTATTATGGTGTTATGAATGGATTTACTTGTTATCATTGATAGTATCAGAATGTTGTGTTGGGGTGTTGTTCGACTGCATATTTCTAATAGATCTAGTAATATTAACTTTAATATTAACTTGCAGACCCATGCCAATTACTAAGGAACAAAAGTGGGGTAAAGTTCAACCAAAGGGCCTGCAGGGCCACATTTTATTTACGTAAAGTTCTAACAATTTCGACTAGAGATAGAATATGTAGTAATGATAAATATCAGCAGCATCAATTTCATAATAAAAAAAAAAACGTCATTACAAGTCTAGCTCTAGGTTTCCTATAGAATCCTTTAGATCTAACTTCCGTTCCCCACTAGAATCTACTTATCTAAATACTAATTATCTAACTAATTAGTTATATATCTAAAATCTGGTCTGCTTATTGTATGGCCATCAATATAGCCTACTAGTAAAATCTCTGGAGACATAAGGTCATCTCAGATATTTAGATCTAAATATTATAGGTCTAGGTCTTGCCCGTAGAAGTGACGTCGGCACAGTTAAATATAGATCAAGGATGGGCTGGCAACTCCCAGCCTCACCCAGACAAGTCAATTACAATTATATGATTCACACATTAATATGAGTTGCAGTTCTAGGAATCACAGCTAGATCTATATATTTTGCATCTTGCATTCTCCGGCAAGCACTCCTGGTATTTCATCAAGTGATCAAGACTCCTACTGGATAACTGTCATGCTTTTCGCCTCACTAGATCTATTCACAATCATCACGAGCTTCGGTCACGTCTTACTTACAATTGTTCTGGCGCTAAGGCCAGAAACAGTAGATAACAGCGGTGTCATATTCAATGAGCCATGGATTAGTGGCAAGATATCCATCCAGCCATGCTGTTCATTATAACTGGACCCAGTCAAGCGGGATCTGCGCTGACCCCCTCACAGATCGAGAAATCTGCATGAAGTGATTAAGAAGTGCTGCCCGCACGGTTTGCACCGCGTCGCGATCCTTACGCATTGGTGTAAGGGGGAAATATAATCCCCTTAGAAAAGTAAAACTGGGGGGCTAATCTTTCTCCCAAAACCCAATGCCTTTTATTTAACTCGTTACTAGCTCTACTTTTACATGTCTATTTTTACTTTTCTTATTATTATCAATACTGTACTTGGTTGTTAACTTCCAATATGCTAATTTGTTAAAAGTTAACAATTTACATAGCAGACGACAATTCTTTAAGGCCACTCTAATAGATAGTTTGGTTTTTCACAATAGTTACATTTACTCTAAGGCCAACGTATTTAATCTTGACATCCCGTTACATTTACTCTTAGGCCAACGTATTTAATCTTGACATCCCGTTACATTTACTCTTAGGCCAACGTATTAATTAGGTTATTTCCCTTTTACCACATTTGATCTTGACATATGGGATGTTTTAATTAAAAACAACAGCAACGAACAGTCTCACCACAACAAAAACAAACATGATCATAGGTATGACTAATTCATATACATGTAGTTATGACATACCTCGCGACTTCAGAAATCATCTTGAAGAAAACAAAAATGCAATTCTCAATGTTCTACTGCATCCCATACAGTTTACAAATATATTTTGTATAAATTACATTATTTACCTGTGATAATTTGCAGTGTATTCCAAAATGTTATGCTTGTGTTATGTTTTTCGTTGTAATCATTATTTATTTATGTCACATTTAATAGATCGTGCTTTGAGACGCTCTTATTATGTAGATTGGATTGATCTACTTTGTAGAAATACAATTATTTAAAATTCACTTACAAGTTCTTTTTTTTTATAAGATTCTTGTAGAAACAGTTATAAAAATAAGAGTTGGTGCCAATCGTAAACTGAACAAGTACATTAGAATGTGAGGTGAATGACGATCTTGAATATACTGCAAAAAAGGATGAAAATTCCATATAACTATTAAAGATATCTATTGGACGTTATATCCTTTCAAAAACAATTCAGTTCACATTGTCTGATTCGGTACCCGATGAAGAAGGCCGATCATGGTATCTAAGCCCAGCATCCTGGCCTAAACGCACCTGATGTCCTCATTGAACGCTGTTGGTTAAAATGGGTCATTCTAATTGTCATCAATCTCTTCTGGCTAAGAAACTTCGGCGCAAAGCCTTGGTTGAAAGAGAAATTAATCTGAAGCTGGCCTGGGATCAAAAGTAATACATGTAATACTAGACTGAGAGCGGACCCACTGAAGGAGGAGGGTGGAAGGACAAAGATCCCTGTATTCAAGAGAATGGTGTGAGAGTGAGGAGCTTAAATTGTATTGAAGAGTGACAGAAAAACAAGAAATTGCAAAGTGGACACGGAAACAAACACATGAAAGAAACAAGGGAGGCTCGAGAGAGAAAGTTTGCATTCATTTGTTATACAAGCAACGCATACCCGTTCTTTGTATCTGCAATAGTTGCACGTCTTTTCATAAGAAATAATTTGTTCTGATAGAATAGATAAGATAGGGAAAATTACGTCACTGCTCTAGGATAAAGGCATACGTCAGAGTTATGCCAAAAAGAACATGACGGCTCATTGCATTCCTGAGGATGAGGGCTATCAGATAATATTATAGAAAATGAAATGCGCCAGTAGGAATATGCAATAAGCCAATAGAATCACAAGGCGTAAGTCACTAATTGACAGAAAAGAAAAAGTTTTTTTTTTTTCTGACAATCTCAAAAGTGTCAAAAATCACTTATGCCATTAGGGTTGAGCAGTGACGATTAGTTGTATTAGGTCACCCCACAATGAAATCACGGTAAGAGAAAGGACAAGATAGGACCTTTTCCTTCATCGGGTCAAACTCGACTCACGTCAAAGAAAAAAAAAACATTTGTAAAATATGATATCTTTCAGGAGAAGCCGCTGCATTGCACTTTTGAAAATCTTGTGTCACAGTACGATCTCTAACAGTTACGATAGTGTTATCGTTTGTCCTTGTTTGAGACCACGTTTCCGTATCAGTATCAAACAATATGATCACTACAATCTAGGACATTACTTAATGGTGAATAATTGTTACACGGTCAGCTTAGAGTGTAAGGCAGTCAACCATCGAAACATTACTCTGCTAGAACGAGGCTATTTCCTTTGAGTGGCTGATGTTATAAGCACGTATGCATCCCAAACGTTTTGCCCTAGGGACGCGTACATATAGGTACCTATTCCCAACTCCGTCTTTATCCTCAACCCTCAATCTTATCGTATCCCTAACCCTGCTCTTGCCCTTTCAACCCAAAAAAACAGGAGGAAAACAAAAAGACAATCTGAAAGAATAATTAATTAAGGCTGTTGTTATGAGTATTTCCCGAAGGAGCTCTTTAGCTCTGGAGTCAAAAAGTCTTTGAAATACGTATCCCTGGCGCAAAACAACAACAATAACAACAAAACTCGGGAGATGTGATGTACTTGTAACAACATTCTTCCTTTGAAGATCTTCTTTGTCTCTCTCTCCCAAGAGTTTCACCCGAGACCCAGTTTCACTTTTTAACAAAATAAACAGGGGACAAGGTGGTCTAGAGGCAAGGCGCTCGCCTCTCATGCCAAGGGTACCGGGTTCAAAGTCCGGCCAGTGCAGGCATGTTGGAAGTTTGGGATTTTTCTCATATTTTCGTGTCCCTGATCCTATTGAGGGGAGGGGGGGGGTGTAGGATCGAATACCTAGCCTTCTCGGATAAGTACGAAAAAATTCGAAGGGCCCGTTTGCACGTTGCGCACGTTAAAGATACCTTGCCAGTTGGAAATCGAAAAGAGCAGGCCAAACTGGGCAAAATCAAATAAAATTCATCTCTACCACTCCCTCCCCTTCCCCCCTCATCTAACCCCCCCCCCCCCAAAAACCCCGCCGACCGGGGCTGCACTGTGGCGACGACGTGGCCGCTCCGGTTGTAACTGGGTGCAATGTAACAAAGGCAAACTTCCCAAATGGGATTAAAGTAATAATGTACAAATACAAATTAACATGCACTATTCATATATTTTTAAAATTGCTATGAAGGACAAATGAAATTCACACTTAATTTGCTTACTCTACATTAAGTTGCTATGATCTAATATTGGGCCTGTTTAGCTTTGGTGAATTCAACAAACAGAAGTTACTGTCCCGTAAAACTGCACTCAGGCATCATCTATTGTGAAAACAACACCTATTTTGGAAAGAAAACAAAACAAAATCATATTACTCGCGCCAGTTATATCTCTACATTCAACTTTCCCGGGTTCTGGTTGGAAAAGTGTATTGAAAGCAATTTTTCCCCTAAAAGTCATCTTTCAACCAAACAAAAAGAGATAGGTAGCATTTTCATGGTTTCCTAGTAAATCTGACTCATGAAAACAAACACTGCAAACGACCTTCTCTCTCCTCTCCTTTCCAGCTCGATGACTTGCACAAGTAACTACTTAAATTTTGGATCCACGGTCCCTCAGTCCTGACATCAGAAGTTTCGGATGGCAAAAATTTTATAAGAGTCAAGTTTTTGTATTCCAGTGAACGAACACCGTCCAGGCACCTTTGAACCCGAGTCTCTTGAATAAGCCATCTTAAAAACTGGATACCCCTTTCTGATGTAATGGTATATCTTCCTTTAAGCGTTATCACTCAGCTAGCTAGGAATTCTGGCGCTTTCCTGCACTGTGTTGTGTGGCCATTATAAAATTCAAACTCTGAAGTATCCACTGATTCGGAATTTTACATTAATTTAATTCAGTTGTCTGGCATGGAACCGATTGTGTGAATCCAATAAAACACCCAGGACAGTCAGTTTAGTATTCAGTAATCTCTATGCACTGCCTGTTCACAGACAAATTTACAACGTCCCAAAGGAATAATGTCAACTATATCTCCAGAAGACATTAATTTGGCAGAGGTAAGAATCTATCTATCTATCTATCTGTCTATCTATCTATCTATCTATCTATCTATCTATCTATCTATCTATCTATCTATCTATCTATCTATCTATCTATCTATCTATCTATCTATCTATCTATCTATCTATCTATCTATCTATCTATCTATCTATCTATCTATCTATCTATCTATCTATCTATCCATCCATCCATCCATCCATCCATCCGTCCGTCCGTCCGTCCGTCCATCCATCCATCCATCCATCCATCCATCTATCTATCTATCTATCTATCTATCTATCTATCTATCTATCTATCTATCTATCTATCTATCTATCTATCTATCTATCTATCTATCTATCTATCTATCTATCTATCCGATGCGTCTGTCTGTCCGTCAGTCTGCCTATCTATCTATCTATCTATCTATCTATCTATCTATCTATCTATCTATCTATCTATCTATCTATCTATCTATCTATCTATCTATCTATCTATCTATCTATCTATCTATCTATCTATCTATCTATCTATCTATCTATCTATCTATCTATCTATATAACTACAACAATAACAACAACACTCACACGACCCCTACACACATGTCTCTATGTACTCATTCCTGGAGTGAAGATCATTATTCCTACTCTGACTTACCAGGAAGGATGGAGCTACCAGCTAGTGGGTATCATGGCTGTTGCCTATCTGATCATTCCTGCAATGTCCTATTCCCTGGCGTGTCTAAATGCACCAAGCGAGGTATGTTTTCGTACTCTGTTGGCCAATGTGTGCAGGGGCAGATGGATTGACAGAAGGAATAAATAGATCTTTCTCGTACTTAGACAGACAAACAGAGAGACAGATAGATAGATAGATAGATAGATAGATAGATAGATAGATAGATAGATAGATAGATAGATAGATAGATAGATAGATAGATAGATAGATAGATAGATAGATAGATAGATAGATAGATAGATAGATAGATAGATAGATAGATAGATAGATAGACTGCAATTTTACTTGTTATGTTTAATGATACATAATATTATATTTTGCTCACAAAATTCCTTACCACATGATTTAAACTCATCGGTTTTTCATTCTTTTTTTCAACCAATTGACAAAAATCTGTATAATTAACTAATGTTAATCTATATAACTAAGTTACGTACATAATGAAATCTACATGAGTGTAGATTGTTTTGATTCTAGCCGTTTCGAAAGCTGCCTTGGTAATCCTAAGAGTTGGAAACGGTGTTTTCAGGAAATCCACGACAGAGTGCTCGTTACGGGAAAACTATGTCTTCATTTGCACATTGTAACCATTGATAATTTCATATTCCCAGCTCATCAAAGCCTTTATGAACGAGACAGAAACAGCCAGGACAGGAAAGCCCATGTCAGACAGTCAAATAGAATCGTTATTTGGTTTGCTGGTGGCTGTGGTAGGCATTGGTGCAGGGTTGGGATGTGCCTTCTCTGGCACTGTAGCAGATCGCATTGGGAGGTAAGCCTACCGCCTCTGTTTTACAGAAGACACAGCGATAAAATTACCTTAAAACAAATCAACCAACATTTTACTTGCCAGGATAATATTGCAGTTCAAACCTTACTGTGTTGAAACCGGCTCTCCGTTTCTTTGAGATCTCCTTTGTTTCGACACAGCTACCACATACTCACAAAATTTTGCTTGTGATTTTGCAGAAAATACACCATCTTCATATCGGTACTGATGGGCTGCATTGGTACGATTATCATGGCTCTTTGTAAAGTGGCTGAGTCGTATGAGATGCTGTTTGTTGGCAGAGCTCTAATTGGCCTGGCTTTAGGTGAGTTCACTAGTTGGCAATTACACTATCAACACTAGAAACCGGAATTCTTTTTTTTTTTATGAAAAAGTTGGGAAAGAGAATGAGCACCTCAGTTACGTATAATTCCATATCGGCGCAAACCGACCACGTATTGTAAATGGTTAAAAATATCTGAGCCGTGCCTCATAATTATCATAAAGGCGGCCCTACCGGCCTTTTCATATTACAAATAGCATCTGAACACATTAGCATACGTTCATTACAGTAAGACGTACAATGGAAATTGGCTCATAAGGCCAAGGAAAGCCATAATTTAGCAACATGTTTGAATAAAAACAATAAACAACTGCATTGTACGAAACTAATGACATAAAGCTGAGCGTCGTTCAAAATTCTTTTATTTTGTTCTTTTGGTTTCTTTCACTGCTTTGCTTCCGAAACGTGTGTTTTACTATAAGAACTGATGCTAATTACTGTCTTGGACCTTTCAGGTTTAGGTCTCACTTTGTCAGTGCCCTATATTATGGAAATGTGTCTACCACATCAGAAAGAGGCAGCGGCCATGGCTAACATGGTAAGCCAGAGCACGGCCATTCTGATTGGTCAGATTCTTGGATACCAGGAGTTGCTAGGCAACGAGGAGTATTGGACTTATCTCATTGGTAGGCACTATTTATAGGGGTGTTCAGTACATGAGGACAGAGTGACTTCGTTATACAATAACTAATGTCCAAATGACTGTTGAAAATTTGTGTAAATTATAAACAATAATAATAACTGTGAACCGACTGATAAATGGAGATGAAATATGAGCAAATTAAGAAACTATCAGATTAGGTGCCGTTTAAGAACATTAATTAGAGTAACAAACCCACTGAAGTTGCATCGCCACATTGAAATACTCTGGTATCAACGTGGCTCTCTATTTGAAAATAAAAGAGATAGTTATATTTCAGTTGCTCTTTTTAAATTTGTATTAAAGGAAAGATTTGCTCGTTTTCCCCACTTTTATGATACTATTTCAAATTTTCACTCATTGATCCACACTTTCATCTGTGTTCTCAGGTGTGCCTCTGATTCCACTAGTAGTACAGTTGATTCTATTTCCGTTCTGCCCACAAAATCCGAGATATCTGCTTGTGAAAAAGAACGATGAAGCAGCGGCTTTCAAAGGTTGGTTGATGAATATCTCTAATTGATCAAGATTAAGTAAGTCATTAAAATTAAATACAATTCTCTTTGCTGTGACTGATACCAAAAATGAAACTTAAATTAGCATTTCCAGTTTCACTGAGAACATCATGTATACTTTTGAGAGATGCTGACACAATTCTTGGTCTCTCTGATCTTCTTTGGCCAGCTTTCCAGAAGATTCGTGGTCGAACAGAAGTACAACGGGACATCAAATTCCTGCGTCAAGAGATTGTTGAGTCAGCCACTAGTGCTCAGGTGAGAGAGGTCGTCTCGTCGTGGGAGCTTTGGAAACTAAAATCAATTGAAAGGATAACCAGGGCGTCAATTCTGAACAAATTGAAGCTTTATCGGTTAACGATAGCCCTTGCTACCAGTAATGAGCCTCAGTTTCCGTGGGCAGTGTTGGTATGGATGTTTGCAAGCTATATTTTATCTGTAACATGGCACTGAGAGATTTAGAAACAGTACAGGACTACTGCGGTTCCGCCCCGCAACGGGAGATGTTATCTGTAAAAGCTGTTTTGCGTTTTACAAACTAAACTCTGCAACAGAGAAAAAATTTTACCACAAGAATGCAGTTCTCGGTAAAACAAGTTAATTGTAACAGTTCGTGACTTTAGTGTCTGTCGATGACATATCGTTGATCTGATGACAGCCTTTGGCTCTACGACGTCAACAGATCTTATTGGTCGGAATTTATAGTCGGTTTGTGATAAAGGGTCGAGAGAGAAAGAAAATACCTTAAAAGAAATAATCAAATGCACACCCATAGATAACTACACACACAAAAAAAAAAACCATCAACATAAAAAACAACTGTTCACGTATAAAATTTAGACTGCAAGTGATACCGATGCATCTGGTCAATATGGCACCGAACTGGTTTTTTGAATATTATGTGCATCAAAATGTGGGAATGCAAGAGAACGTGGGCCGGTATTTATTTACTTTAGAAGATATTCTGAGGCTGTATTTATCTGTATAAATTCTGCATATTTTATCTTTTTTCCCCTCAACTTCTTCAGGTTTCCATTAAGAGTCTATTTTTAACGCCCAGACTGAGACGCCCTCTGATAATAGCCATTGCCTTGGGACTTCACCAGAATTGGTGTGGTATGAATGGGGTAAGGTAATAATTATTGCCATGGTCTTGGTGCTATGTCCATAGATACACCTATAAGTAATGCATGTTTCATGTGCATACAAAGAAGACATCTATTCTGACATCTGATGACAATGAAAAGTACAATTCCAGTTAGTACCACGATATTTCTACCTTTCACCACTTCTACCTGTCTGGTGTCTTAGAAAGTATTAAAACTGTATGTAACTTTTGGACCAGAAGGATTTCTTTTTTTTTTTTGTTGTTTCAGGAAAAACGATTTCTGCTTGGGATTCACGGCATCTCATGAAAAAGGCGGAAAGGGAGCGCGGGGGAGGATACTAATCATTCAAAACTTAGTTACCATCTAAACCAAAAAAGATTTCAAATCAACATTCAAATTGTGGTTACCCTACTTAAAGCATCCAGGCATCTGAAACCAGGGCGGTTACTTGGACGAATTAAATATTACAAAAACCACAGAAAAACTTGGACCAATCCAAGCCCAACCTTAATCCTTTAATAATTTAATAGAAATAAATCTTACAAGTAGCCTACAGGAAGAATATCAACATTCTGGCAATACTTATTTTTCTTTTCTTACAGATTTTGTTTTTCTCCACGAAATTGTTTGAAGACGCAGGAATCACTGGGGCCGCAGCAAGATATGCCACTTCCGGAACTGGCGCCATATTTGTTGTGGGCAATCTCTTGGCGGTCTATCTCTTGACTAGGATGGGGAGAAAAACACAGTTTATTGGTGGCACCGTCTGTATAGGTGTGGCCTGCGCTGTTTTCTCCATCATTACAGTTTTTCAGGTATGAACAAGAAAAATGTAGAGTTAAATTATGATGGAAATGATGAAGATCAGATGATGGTGGAGAAAAAAAAAATGAATTTGCAGATCCTTCAGTGGGTGGGCCCATGCGAGAAATCTGAGCGTCAAGTTAAAGGAAGACAATAGCAGTCTAGGGACTATTAATTTACAGAATCTCTAAGAGGTGAATGAGAATACTGAACCCTTCCACGCTCCAGGGCTAGGCAAAAACCCTCCCACTTTTCAATTTCTTATTTATTTATTTTTTTTCAACTCACTGTCATCCTGCACCTGAGATAAACTGCATTCCACCCCCTAGTGGTGTCCATTAAAAGATAAAGATCAAGGGTGCGACTTTAGGTACGACTGCGTTATTCTAAAGTAAGCACGGGAAATAACCACGATTTAGGAGACAAAATTCGTGTGGCGGACTGAAAACGGGGTACATATTCATTAAAAAAAATTTTTTTTTAAATTATTATTATTGTCACTTTCAAAACCGGGTGGTGCCCGCCTAGAACCACTTTGATCTACAAAAGTATTATTTTATTTTTTTCCAGGACAAGGCGGATGCACTGAAATATGTAAACATTGTTGTCGCCTTGCTGATTGTCTTAGCTTTTGCCTTAGGACCAGGTATGTGATGTACTATCTCCGCTAGAAGCATCATTGGTTTTCCCCACCTAATAAAACGGACCAATGCTGTTCCGCCATGCCGTGGGAGATGTTGTCTGCAAAAGCTGCTTTGCGTTGTACAAACTAAACTCTGCAACAGAGAAAAACTTTGCCACAAGAATGCAGTTCACAGTAAAACAAGTTAATTGTAACAGTTCATGATTAGTGTCTGTCGATGATGTATCGTTGATGTTAAATAGGATACAGTTGGTAATTATACTTAAAAGTCATTCAGAAAAAGAGCTACCCCGGTAACGATACAAACTTACACGACAATACAATGATATTCTATTAAATATTGTACAATAATGCAGGTGTTTTGGACCCACCTAGAAGAAATAAATCCACATAAATATTAGGTAACAATTAAATCTTGTTCCATACAACATCACGTCTCCACTCTGTAGAAGAATCTTGAATGTGTCAGCGATTAATGCTTTGGTGATATAAAGAATGCATGGAAAATTATCTTCACAAAGCTTCAAAACAATGTAAAACACTGAATGCATTTCTTCATATTTTCCCCCTGACCTCAACAGTCTCAGTGTTCTGGGTGCTTCTGGGTGAAATCTTACCACACAGTGCTAGAGGAGCAGGCTTTAGCGTGGCTTTACTATGCGCCTTCATTGGATTCTTCACGTTTAACTATGCCCTGCCTGCAATGCTGGTAGGTGACGGCTGACAGATCCCACATAATAGGGCCTAAAGCCGCTAAGCGAGACCAAATTGATTTTGTAATCTTGTTGTCATTTGTGGTTAAAAGATAAGACTTCTTAAAGATGAAACTCTGATATTGTGATTCAGCAAAAGTCTAGTGTAATTACTTAAAATTTAATAGATACATTTAGATACAATAAATAACGATTACGGCAAAATATTTCGGGCGATTTTCCTTTTGTTACTGAATTTTTGAAATAAAAACGTTCAAATGAATAGATATCAATGAATAATTACTCTCTCAGCATTGCTTTATTTTAGGCAACAACATTCAGCCAATAAACAAACAACAAATGGGAAACAAAGGAGAAGCATTCAACCCAACAAACAACACTATAAACAGCAGCGCGGTAGCAACAATAAAACAACAATCACATGATACTGCCAGAAAGTGCTACGGTTTTATACCATTTGCACAGGTGTCTCAAAGGAAGAAAACGATCATGCAATAAACTTCGTATCACAAAAGCTTTTAAAACTGGCATCGACAATAATGTCTTGATCAAAACCTGTGGAATAAAAGCTTATCCCTCCCCCCCCCCCAAAAAAAACAACAACAAACAAACAACCAAACAACAACATGATATGTCTACTATTTATGTTTCAGGGAGCGCTCCACGCCTACACATTCCTTGTCTTCACCGGTATCAACGCCATCATGGTCACCTTTTGTATATTCTTCATGCCCGAGACGAGAAACAAAACATTTGCTGAGATTGCTGTGACCTGGACTAAACCTGGAGATGCCACGGCACCAGGCTCCCTTGAGGATGAATTGAGAGAGACAAGTCAGAACATCCAGGCTTAAGTGGATCCTAAGAAAGACCACAATGTGACCATCGTCAGTCTCCGGAACTTTGATCTGAATCTTGATATCGATGTCACCCTGTAAATGCCACCTGTGAATAATCGTGAATTGCTGTAATTGCCATGTGGCCAGCGCGTCGATGGTAGGCCTAACGCCTGACAATGAAAGACAACACAAAGAAAGGCCGCAAAGCCCAAGGCCAAAACGGGCACACGTTGAAGAAGGAATGCTGCTCCAACTCGAACAGGAGTTCTTATGACGCGACACAACCAAACCGATCTCGGAGTTGTGCAGCCGACAGAGGGACGAGCAACATCACCAACACCACCATCAACATAGCCACATACAACACAAGAACGTTGAGAACAGACACAGATGTCACCACCCTATTACAAGAATTAGAAAAAGTGAAATGGAACATAATAGGCCTAAGCGAGACGAAAAGATCAGGAGAAGGATTAACACAACTACCAGGAGGCATGTGGTTATATGAGAAAGGAAAAACAGAAGAAACACCAAATGCAAAAGGAATTGCTTTTCTAGTGCACAAGAATTTCAGAGACTATATAGAAGGATTTGAAAAACACACAGAGAGGATAATTTCATGTAAAATCAAAATGGGGAAAAAATCACTCCAGATAATACATGTGTATGCACCAACATCAGATTATGAAGACGAAGAGATAGAGAAATTCTATGAGAATCTGGAGAAAGTCATCGACCGCAAATCCAGCTACTACACCATTATCACGGGAGACTTCAATGCAAAAATTGGAATTAAAAGCAAGGAAGACAACATCAGAGGAGTGGGCGTCTTCGGGATTGGAGAAAGAAATCAAAGAGGAGAAACACTCATAAACTTTGTAGAAGAACAAAATTTCCACATAACAAATTCATTGTTTCAAAAAGCAAAGAACAGATATTGGACTTGGGAAAGTCCTGATGGCCACACTAGAAATCAGATTGATTTTATCCTAACATCCGACAAAAGTATAGTCACCAACTGCGAGGTCATCACGAATGTTGATATCGGAAGCGATCACAGAATGGTAAGAATGAAAATAAGGATCAACAAAAGTCTGATGAGGCTCAAGAGAATACAAAGGCAAAAGCCTTTTAAAGCAGACAGAGAATACCTGGAAAGACATAAGGAAGAATTCCAACTTGAACTGAAAAACAGATTCCACGCTCTACAAGAAGAAAAACCGTCAATAGAAACACTCAATAAAATCCTTACAGAAAAGGCAGAAAAATTACAAGCGAAGAGGGAAAATGCAAAGAAAGAACCATCACCCGAGGACATCAAAATTGAGCAGATGGATAAAAAGAGGAAGGAAATACATAAAAAAGATAACAAGACTGAGAGAGAACGGATAGAATACACAGAGCTCAATAAAACAGTGAAGAAAATGAAGAGAATCAGAGACCGAAGAAAAAGGACACAAATGATTAAAGACATAACTGAAAAGGGCAAAGGACCAAAAGAAATGTACAAGCAAGGAAATATGAAGAAAATATCATGCATGCTCAAACCAAATGGAGAATCGACAACAGATAGACAAGAAATACTCAGCATATGTGCAGATTTCTACAAAACACTTTATGAAAGAACTGTGGATCAAACAGAGACCATTACAAGGACAAGTCAAGACACAGAACAAGTACCACCCTTCCTGGAGGATGAGATAGAGGATGCCCTGAAAAAGATGAAAACCGGAAAGGCCCCAGGAAACGATGGAATCACCAGTGACGTAATCATGGCGGGAGGCAAAGATACCATCAAATACATCACACAAGCATTCAATGAAATCCTGAGGACGCACACCATCCCAGACGTCTGGAAAGAGGCAAAAATAATAATACTGTTTAAAAAAGGGGACAGAAGAGACATAAAAAATTACAGACCAATAAGCTTGCTGGCCCACACATACAAGCTATTTACAAGAGCATTGCAAAACAGAATGGAAAAACAACTGGACGAGAACCAACCAAGAGAACAGGCGGGATTCAGAAAAAGATACTCAACAACAGACCACCTACAGGCCCTCAGACAAACAATCGAGAAATGTCAAGAATATAACATAAAACTGTGTGTAGGTTTCATCGATTATGAGAAAGCCTTCGACTCTATTGAACATTTTGCCATCACCGAAGCTCTAAGAAAAATCAATATGCAAGAGACTTATGTGAAATTGCTGGAAAACATATAAAAAGACGCCAAAGCCAGAGTACACATAGACAACCACGTGTCAGAAACATTCAACGTAGAAAGAGGAGTGAGACAGGGAGATCCAATATCACCTAAACTATTTACAGCAGCAATAGAAGAAATCTTCAAATGATCAGGTCTGGAACTTGGAATAAATATTGATGGAGAACAGCTGAAAGACCTTAGGTTCGCAGACGATGTGGCGCTGTGCACGGGAGACACAAAGCAAATGGAGAAGAACCTGAACATACTAAACAAACACAGTAAAAAGATCGGACTGAAGATACACAAAGACAAAACGAAATATATGACAAATTATGAAACAGATGAAGATATAAAAGTGGAAAATAAAGTAATTGAAAGAGTAAACCAATACAAATACCTTGGCCTAACAATTCAAATGGAAAATCAAACAAGCTGTGAAGTGAGTGCAAGAGTAAGAGCAGGATGGAGCTGCTTTGGAAGGTACAGAGAAATTTTCCAAAATAAAGACATACCAATATCCCTCAAGAGAAAAGTGTTCAACCAATGCGTAATCCCCACGATCACATATGGATGCCAGACATGGACCATGCCAAGACAGATCACCACGAAACTAAGAACCACCCAAAGAGCAATGGAAAGAAAAATGCTAAACATAAAGCTACAAGACAAAGTACCACACACGGAAATACGAAAACAAACAAATGTTACGGACTTGGTGAAAATGGCTCTCAGATTAAAATGTAGATGGGCAGGACACCTAGCCAGGACACAAGATAACAGATGGACAAAAAGATGCACAGAGTGGAGACCGAGGACGGGGAGAAGATCACGAGGACGGCCAGTAGGACGATGGAGAGACGACATCACAAGAACAGAGGGTGCGACCTGGACAAGGAGTGCGCAAGATCGAAGCAAATGGAAGGCATTGTCAGAGGGCTACATCCTGCAGTGGAGGGACAACGCCTAGGTTCAAGGTTCAAGGTTCAAGGCCAAGTGGCCTATAATAGGACGTCAGCCATGTCTTGCTGTAAAGCCGAGAAGACGTCAAGAACCTTCACAGTGCCCTTCTAAAGCGCATAGTGCTTCCGCCAAAACTGCCGAAAGGGAACCCATTGTTCCTGGGCTCTAAGGCAGAAAAACGAAAGTCATTTTTAGAATATGTATGTTTCAGTTTTTCAGTTTCACACCAAGTGCTTGAAAAGACTGCACTAGTCATATCTTAAAGTAAATGTGAATAATAAAATGTGATGATTATAACTTTCCGATCTTGGCATAAAAACGGTTAAGTTAACCCTACAGCGAAATAATAGTTTAAGGGGGATCTGTCTGCTGATGGAAGAAATGAAAGCTTTTCCATGCTGAGAAAGAACATCTTTATTTCTACTTAAAAAATCAGTTTGTCATTGGGATTCAGATTCAAACTCACCAGTGTTATTATTAATTTAAGACGATCATCTCAGTGAAAGGATAACTGGCATTAGATAGGCGGAACAACCAGTCGAAAGCAGTGGAAAATCAGCTACCAAAATAAAATGCATACATTATGTGGTTTTATTTTGTTATAGAACTGTCAAAAGAAAAAACAAGCTCCACTTGGTATGAACTAGTCTACATGGTAGTTCTTCACCCTCTGGTAGCCTTTCGGGGTGAAATGCCAAACTTGTATGGGGGCAGTGCCGGATTCAGACACAAGCTAAATGCTAAGCTACAATTCTGCCCTCAGAATCCGCAGTAGCTTCGCAAAAGCATTTCAGGGTTTTGTTGTTATCTTTTTAATTTCAGCTTTTAAAATCTTAATAATTCTTCATATCCATGGACAAATTTTAAGTAGACAATATCTCAAGCCGATTAAACATATCATTAAATAATTAAAGGCATTTATTATGTTTCCAGTTGATCTGTGTTTACCCAAGGTCCTTGGTAAGCATCTTATGAAACTTTCTGGTGTAATGTTTTAACCAGGGTGCTCCAAATGTTATAATAGCTTAGGGCCTCACCAGTTCTAAACCCGGTACTGCATGGTGATCTCCTGTTCTTGAAGAGGGTTTACTAGTCTCCCTTTTAAAGAATGTAAAGAGACGGAGATTACACGATTCCTTCTAGAGGTCTCCCCTCTGTCCCAAAAAGTCACCGGAAGAGTGCATAAATGTGCAAATAAATTTATTTGTGCAACACATACATGCACAAGTGAAACATTTCATTATGACAATAAATTTGATACAACCATTTTGTTCATTGTTCGTTCATATTGATACGTTTTTGTTTCGATTTGAAAAACCTACTGTCTTACAATGCGATTATGAATTGGGATAAGACGTTACATAAGTACATACATACACCGTTATCACCCCCCCCCCCACACACACACACACATACACATACACAATGGGACAAACACTAAACAAAGTGACGTTTTCAGTGACCAGTGAGAGTCCTGCATAATTGTAGCCGCTGGCCTTTAGTTTTATGCTCGAGACTTTCCTCATGAATTCCTAAAAGAATTTTCAACAAGTGCAAGATTTGACATCATATTTTATTAACAACTTTATTCGATGAGAATCTGTTGCAAACCAAAGCAAAACTCATTCCACTGAATTAGAATAACTAGATAGTGAAACAAATTTAAACACAGGAATATAAAACTCACCAAAGTGATTGATGTAACCGAAGTGGTTAAGAAACCTAAATTAATGTGATTAGATAATAAACATAGTACTGAAGTGAGTAATGTCATACTAGTGATCATTGTTTCAATATTTGATTCTATTTTGGTTATCATTTGATTTGTTTCTTTTGTGTGGTGTTTTCTTTTTTCAATTCCCGCTGTTTGATGAAAAATCTGATGTTTTCCTTTATATATTTACAAGAGAAAATCTGATGAACAGATAACTTCTCCATCTGAGCGAAATAGTTAATTATACACAATGAACTGCCTGCCCTGGCCGCATGGGGCGGTCCAAGATTTCTTAACACATTGTCCGAAACATGCCCGATAGCACTGAGGCAATAATCCTTCATTTATGGTCACAAAACAAGCAAAACTCACAATATAATACTTGCTTATCCATCCTCAGTTGCACGTTACCCCAGACATCATACATAAACTTCAACACAAAAACACATTAACATACTCAATATGGGAAAATTGATTTTGACCTATGAGAAGGAAGAAAAATTGAATCACCGTTTCTCAAAAGTGCTTTAGGCCTATCGTTGTAATTCTCTTATTCTCGAGATAACAAAAACAGAAACATTGTCAGGCCATGCCCTGTTTAATATGTCAAAATTTGGCGAAAAGAGAAAGTTGTATGTAGCAAAACCTCGCGTAAGAAATAATTTAATACCCAAACTGCACAATGAAACAAATTTTGACATTGGCTATAGCCCTGCTGCGAACCCCACAGTTTTTCTTGTTCAATATGGTGCAAAAATCTCGTTATTGAAACATTTCATCATCACGGTGGGTTTTCTTACATCCACACAAAAATATCTCTGCATAATATTTTCAAAGCTTCTGTGTGCTGAGTTCGGGTACATGAATGCACGATAATAAGCTATTTATTTTTGGTCAGACAAGCGGGGTAGAGCAAATTAACATGCATAGCTATAAACGGAATGTACGACTGGTCATTTTTGACGAATGAAAGCATGTACTGGGGAAGAGTAGGAAACAGTATGGTTGTTTCCTGGTGCATGATAAAACGTATGGTGACTTTACACCAGCCATAACATTTAATTATATGTTTGCGTGTTCCTTTGCCTGCTCATATGGTATAGCAGAATGGAATGAGCCTGGAGGCAGAAAACAATGATGTTAATCTGGCACTGAAAGTTTTCTGTCCGCAACAAAACAATAATTTGGAAGCGGTTATTCTAACCGAGTGTCCATTCCAATCCCAAAAGGCTATCCTGGCCAGACATACAATCATTTCAGGGACTGTCGGTCTTACTAACTCAACTTTGATTATGCTTCTCCTCAATGGGCCATCCTAACCGCACACAAGATACTAGTTTCTGATATAACAGTATGTCCATAAATACCAGAGGTAATGTACGTAAAAATGGGATAGTGCACAACTAAAAGGATATTCAGCTAAAGTGAGTGGAGGTAAGAAAAAATAATGTGTCCTCATTTAAACTACTATCAGAGAGCTAGCAAGGAATTCTGACATTTTATATTGCACTGTACGACACGACCCGACCATTGTGGTAATTAAATATTCATGAGTCGGTTGCATATGATTCTGATATAAACATACGAGTGTCAGTTGCAGCTGATTCTGACAAGTTAATGTAAATCAATTCTCGCGCACAGACTGTAAATTCACAAACTCCTGTGACAGTCCGTTTCTCCATGACAGTGTATTTGTATATTTCGTTAGTTATAACAGGCACAGACAGAGTGCTTGCTTTATCTTTCCACAAACAAAATTATCACATCTCAAAAGAACAATGTCAACTATTTCGCCTGAAAACATTAATTTAGTAGAGGTAAGAGTGTCTATTTGTCTCGTGTATTTGTCTGTCTGTTTGTCTGTCGGCCTGTCTTTCTATCTCTGTTTGTGTATCTGTCTGTCAGTCATAAGCACGAGGCCCACGAGATCACTCACATTCAGAAACTGTAAGCAAGGGAAATAATATTGGGCTTCCCTTGCACCATTTCTCTGTGTACTCGTCTCTCTTGTCAAGTCTCAGTGGTGGTGGTTATAAGGATTTCTTCTGTAATTTTGCAGGAAGGATGGAGCTACCAGCTGGTGTGTATCGTGGCTGTGGCCTACCTGATCATTCCTGCAATGGTCTATGCCATGTCTTGTCTTAATGCACCAAGCGAGGTATGTTGTTTTAATAGACTACTGGTCAGTGTATAAACAGACGCACGGATAGACAGATTGTTGGAGTTTGAGTTTGAGTTTAACGGCGCATCGACACGATATTGGCCACTTTGCGCCTTTCACGTCTTTCTTGGGGTAGTTTGTTTAAGCATGGTACTCAGAGCTATACCAATTGGCATTTCACCAATAAAGTCTAGTTATAAAATGGGTTATCTGTGAAGTTCTCAAATTGTGTTTCTGATAGACAGATAGGATACATAGATAGACAGATAGATAGATAGATAGATAGATAGATAGATAGATAGATAGATAGATAGATAGATAGATAGATAGATAGATAGATAGATAGACAGACAGACAGACAGACAGATAGATTGATAAATAGATAGATCGATCGATAGATAGATAGATAGATAGATAGATAGATAGATAGATAGATAGATAGATAGATAGATAGATAGATAGATAGATAGATAGATAGATAGATAGATAGATAGATAGGTAGGTAGATAGATAGATAGATAGATAGATAGATAGATAGATAGATAGATAGATAGATAGATAGATAGATAGATAGATAGATAGATAGATAGATAGGTAGATTGTCTACATAGTGTCTTGCTGACCTCCCTCTTTACTTTCGCTGATTTAACTCCAAGTCGAGCAATTTAAGTTTTTCTGTTTATGTTGTTCTTATCCGGTCAAAATGTCAATAATGCCTGGAAAATGCACGGCGTATTTATAGAAAGGGAAAAGACGTTGTTAAGGTGACAGAAAATAGCGTCCCGAAGAACTGCCTGGGTAACTCCAAGGATTAGAAACCGAGTGTGACAGGAAATCTGTGAGGAGCAGCTCACGATTGGAAAATTATGGCATTTTTGTACGTTGTAAACACATGGTAAATTTGTATTCCCAGCTAATCAAAGCCTTTATGAACGAGACACAAATAACCAGGACAGGAAAGCCCATGCCAGAGAATCAAATAGAATCGTTATTTGGTTTGTTGGTGGCTGTGGTAGGCATTGGTGCAGGCTTGGGATGTGCATTCTCTGACACTGTAGCAGATCGCATTGGAAGGTAGGCCTATTGATTTTGTTTGATAGAAGACAAGCGATAAAATAGCATAAAGGAGCTATCCAAAACTTTACTCACCTTATAAAAGAACTATACGAAACTTTATTCATTGCACTGCACTAAGATAATACATTGGAAATAAAGCTATATTACGTCATAAGAGATTGTAACTGAAGCCAGTGGTAAGGAATATCTTTCCTCTCTAATTTCTTTGTTAATTAAGGTTTTCTCTGGTCTCTCAAAGCTTCCATTTACTCACAGTTTGTGCTTGTGGTTTTACAGAAAATACTCCATCCTCATAGCAGTGGTGATGGGCTGCGTTGGGACACTTACCATGGCTCTATGTAAAGTGGCCGAGTCGTACGAGATGCTGTTTGTAGGCAGGGTCATCAATGGTTTATCTTTAGGTGAGATCACATGCTGAACAGCTTTCGTCATTCGCAAATAGAAAATTGGATCTAAAAAATCTTGGAAAGAGAAAAATCCTGTGAAATTCAGCAGCTCACGGCACATTTATGCCCAATAACAGCTCACAGGTCTCAACCAGCCTACGTGGTTAAATATACCGTAGCAGTGCAATGTATTTACCTCATAACTGTTATCAGCACAAGCGTTACGACACAATGGCTTCGGTTTCGTTCCGTTATGGGTAGTTTTGCCGAGAGCCATCAGGCTCGATGAAACGCAAAACGAGAAGAAAGCGGACACACTGTGCATGTGAGCTCTAAAAGGCACCGTGAAGATGTTTGACAACTTCTCGGCTTTTCAGAGTCAAGACACTGGTGCCATTAGGCTATATTACCAAAAGCGAAACGAAAATGAAACCACTGTCTGGGCTCTTGGAGCCGCCCAAACGGGCTATTTTACATGACCAAAGCGACTTAGCAGCAGTAGCATGCCTGATATTTAGAGCTATTATTGCATTCTAAACCCAGATCGTTGAGGCTACATGGATCAGCTAATGAAAGACAATACATGTATTATTTTCTTCTTAACTAATCCAGGATGCCTTGCCTGAAGATGTGTTATTAATCAGGGAGAGTTCGTCCAGAGAGAGGCAGAGACAGACAGACAGACAGACAGGCAGAAATACAGACAGAAAGAGAGAGAGAGATACAGACAGACAGACAGACAGACAGACAGACAGACAGACAGACAGACAGACAGACAGATATACCACAGATCAGGAAGTGTTTGTCTTGAGAAAATTTTGTTCTTTTTTTTTTAAGATCCGGTGTTCTTTATCTAAAAAAGGCCTATGCATGAATTAATGATAAGCAAGTTTGAGTAACTCAAAACTATAGTCGGAAACAACGCAAAGAAACAAACAAAACGACACTGACAAAGCCTTTCGGGCTGTTTGAGACAGGTGAAGTAGAAAAAAAATATCTTCAAAGATTTATAGAGATTTTGTTAATTTAGTTTTAATTTCAATTTTTGCACAAAACTTTGCATAACTTGGTATACCAAATCGCCACCTTGGTTCTTGTTTGTTCCAACTCCACTTTTTACACAACTGAGAAATTCGGCGTTAAACACCTGCGGCTTTATTATTATGATAAGGAGTTTGACTAAATAGGAACTGTGGCACAGCTTGATAAGTGCCACGGCGGATTTTAAACGAGCGTTAAAGTGTGCATTTGTTATAAACCTCTTCCGCATACTAAAAGTTCTCCGGTTTTTCAGAAAATGGAGATAGGACAAACATGAACTAAAGTCGCAAAATTTATATCGGTTTAGGTTTGAAGGAAACATGGCAATTCTCATGGTGTTTTAACCTCAGTGTTCGTTTTAATTTCAGGCTTGGGCATCACTCTGTCAATGCCCTATATTATGGAAATGTGTCTACCACACCAGAAAGGGACAGCAGCCATGGCCAACACGCTGAGTCAGAGCACGGCCGTCCTAGCTGGTCAGATTCTTGGCTACCAGGAGTTGCTAGGCAACAAAGAGTGCTGGACATATCTCATTGGTAAGGCAGTATTTATTCGCCTATTCAGTGTGAGGACAGGGTAACTTCATTGCACCACGGAAACAAGTCCAAAAGTATTGCACGTCTTTGGTATATCTAACGATATTTGAGCTGTGAAGTGACTGAAAAATGAAGATGGAATTTAAATACATTTGCAAATCTTGCAATTTTTGTGCTGCTGAATGTGGGTCTGATCATTCCAAAAAATATGCACAAGGTAAACTGTGGAAAATGTCTTGTGCACAACCTCATCTATGTTATCTATTATATATTTCAGTAACTTGCAACCTTTGGCATGACTAACTGACCAAACTATACACTCTTCAGGCCTTAAATTTGGCAGGAAGGTGGCAATTGAGATAAGGAAGATGATGGCTATAATTAAAAGTCGTTTACTTCAAACATGTATTTTATTAAAAATGACAATGTTTATTGCTATGTAACATCTGTTCGATATAATGATTAAGATGGGATTCCCGAAACACCTTGTGACCCTCATCGCTGCACTATACCACGAACAAAAGGCAACGATTAGATGGAACAATGAGAACTGTCCATATTTCAACATCGAGAAAGGAGTCAGACAGGGTTGCATACTTTCACCTCATCTTTTCAATATTTATACTGAGCAGATCATGAGAAACGCAGACATAGAAGATATGGGAATAAAGATCGGAGGCCGAAACATCACAAACCTTCGCTACGCTGATGACACAGCTCTTATGTCAGATAACATCACCAGCATGAAAAGAGTGTTGCACATAGTGGATGAAGCGGGCAAGACAGCAGGCCTACACCTAAATGCTAAGAAAACGAAAGTCATGCATACTGGAACAGGGCACCATGAACACCAGGAGATACTAGTAAACAAAACAGCACTAGAAAAAGTGACTGATTTCAAATACCTAGGATCACATAAATCGCAAGATGGAAGCTGCTCAAAGGACATAAAAACAAGGATAGGAATGGCAAAACACAAAATGGTTCAACTAAACAACATTTGGAAGGATAGAGGCACACCAACGGACCTCAAAGTGAACATACTTAAGTGCTTGATCTGGCCAGTCCTACTATATGGTTGTGAAGCCTGGACACTCAAAAAGGCAGACATAACAAGATTGGAGGCAGCTGAAATGTGGCTTTACAGAAGGCTACTCAGAATAAGTTGGACAGAAAGGAGAACAAATACAAGCATCTTAGAACAGCTTGGCACCGCCAGAAGAATAACACCTGAAATAAATAAAAGAAGACTTGCATACATCGGCCACGCGGCCCGAAACAAAAGCACGGCCCTTATGATATCAATCCTTCAAGGAAAGACAGAAACAAAGAGAAAACAAGGAAGACCACCCATTACATATCACGATAACATCAAGAAAGTCAACCAGCTGGAAATAAGTGAACTAACTAGGAAAGCTAAGGACAGGATTGGGTGGAGGAGATTTTGTCGTGACATCCACTGTAGCAGCTAACATCGATGACGATGAAGCCGACAGGTGACAGGTGAACATCTGTATTTTTGCATGTTTGTTTCGTTATATATGGTACCGTACATGTCATAAAAAGTAACCGTATCAAGCGTTCAGTTTGGTGCGTAATGTTGTGGTGCGCATGAGTTCTAAAGCAAGACTGCAGTTTATTACTTTTATTATACTAGAGAGAGAGAGAGAGAAAGAGAGGGTGGGGAAATCACATGATTGTTTATTCTGGGCAATGCCCGGTAGCTCATCTAGTATTCTCTAATTTGTCACGTTCAGTGTTTGTACTAATAATCAACTGTCACTGTGCTGGTCTTAGATACAAAAATTATGATTCAGATTCCATACCAATGATTGTAATGTTCGTCATATCTCGTTCTTTTGTATGACATTCGTTTCGTAACATCTTGGTTCTATCAACATGTACCAAAATTTGAAAATACCACCCATGACTTGGTGAATAACCGCACTGATCCATTCCTTCATCCGTGCTCTCAGGTGTGCCTCTGATTCCACTAGTAGCACAGTTGATTCTATTTCCATTTTGTCCACAAAATCCGAGATATCTACTCTTGAAAAAGAAAGACGAAGTAGCGGCATGTAAAGGTTGGTTGATGAATATCTTTCACTGACGGGAGCCCAAAGAAAACAAACTGTACCAAACCATTTGCTATCAATGAAACTTGATTAGCACTTCCGGTGTTAAAAATTGAGAAATGTAATATATCGGACGTGTCTATCAGTCCACAGTATAAATGAGGGGCTGAAGAAAATGAGATATACGTCTTATAAACCATTCTTTACGGTGAGTATGTGGTTTATTGATTTCAATTTTCGGATTCTACCGTCCCACATCTCTGAGGAGCAAAATAACCTGCGCCAGACTTGATAGCTACATTGCTGATTTAAGTAGTATCTGACTTTCTCTTTTAGCCATGGCGCATCTCATTTTCCATTTAGAATTGTGAGAAATTTTCAAAGAAAACCTATACGTGTCTCCAAGTGACTAGTTTCCAACGCAACATGAACAAACGATGGAGACAGGGAGACCACAAAAAATCAACTTTCATTCATATTCTGTTTTGCAGTATCAGACAAATAAAGTGACAATTTCAGCCGCATTTTCATACCTGGCAAACTTCCAGGTCTGCCCTTAGGCATAACAAAGGCGTCTTAATGTACGAGCTCTCTGTTCACAATAAAATTTTGATCAGCTAAAGAACAGTTATGTTTTAAAGGGATATTCCCCTCTTGCACTTTGCTATCACATTCGTCTGATATGAAACAATTCTCATTTCTTTTGATTTCTTTGGCCAGCTTTCCAGAAAGTTCGAGGCCGCACAGAAGTGCACCAGGATATCAAGTTCCTGAGACAGGAGATTGTTGAATCAGCTACAAATACTCAGGTGAAACATGTATTTAATTTTATACTGAATACTCTTTTTTCTTACACAGATCATCCCGATGTATAAATAGAGAGCATTCTGAAAGAAGTTCTATGCAAATGGTGATGACCCGCGAAATCTGTTCTGAATAGGAAACTGAAGCCAAAGGAAATTTTAAAAAAAAACATCAGAAAGAAAAACAAAGATCAAGGAACAGCCGCAGTTAGGGATCGAGCTTGGATCTTTCTTCCATAAGGCAACGCTCTATCTATATTACTTACGGCACAGCCAGTAGAATTTAGCTTCCGATGTAACTAACCCCTGGTTACACTATTTCTTCAATTGTTGGTGAGCCCATACATTACATAGGCCACAACAAAGAACCAAATTCTGTACATATAATATAAATTTATTCTCAAATTCTTCCAGGTCTCCACCATCGACCTATTTTTAACACCAAGACTGAGACGCCCTCTAATAATAGCTATTGTCATGGGACTTCATCAGAACTGGTGTGGTATGAACGCGGTGAGATAACATTAATTTTCTACTCTAGTGTAGTTACTTCTTTACATAGCATTGGCGTTGTGTCGGAGGAGACACAACTTATACAAGTTATTCTTTTACTCAAAAAGGCATTTTCCTTTTGAAATTCAGAAATCATTGCAATGAATCTGGTGACAATAAAACTAATTGCGGTAGTAAATAGCAACATTTCTCAGACATTCAAACTTACTCACCTTGGAGATCACAAAAATAAATCCACAGTAACACAAAGTAACACAATTGAAGCATTCCGTCATCTAATAGTAGGGCGTCCACCAGCAGCAAATTGAAACATGACGGTGACCATGGGAACAATGCCAACTTTGCTGGGAACACCTTTTCCGCTTTCTTCCAGTTGCTGTTTTTCTCAACGGAATTGTTTGAAGACGCAGGATTGACTGGCGCAAGCGCAAGATATGCCACCTCCGCTGGGGGCGCCTTTTTTGTTGTGGGCAATGTCTTAGCAGCCTATCTCTTGCGTGTTATTGGGAGAAAAACCCAATTTGTAGGCGGAACCATCAGTATAGGTGTGTTCTGCGCCGTGTTCTCCATTATTACGATGTTTGAGGTAGGAATGGAACATTATAAAATATAACTGAGTTAAATCGTTCTGTCATAGTGTGGCAGTGATAGGTATTGCCATGGACATAGGTAAAAAAAGAGAATTATATAGCCATTATTTAGATGCCAAACTTTCGGTTATGAATTGGGGCATAACATGTGAGGGGCATGGGGGTGTGGAGTTACACATTTTTTTTTGTCTCAGTGTAACTTATTTGTGAAATCCTGCGTGCCTGATAAAATATTTGAACACATAGAATTTGATGAAACAAATGGAATGCAACAACTAAGTTTGGCTATATATGGATATTTGATGTTTTGCACATTTTTTATAATGATCCTGACTTATTTTCACTTTCCTTCACATTCCTGTCTCAATACTTCTTTCTGACCTTTCATTATCTTTTCAGAGTTGTAGTTGATCAGAAGTTGTAAAGAACGAATTAAGCCATTAAAACTTGTTGGTCATAATCATGTAGTATCATAATGTGAGTTGTTACGACCATTACTTATAGAACAAACGTGTTACCTTTTCTCCAGGACAAGGCAGATGCACTGAAATATGTCAACATTGTTGTTGCTATGATTATCGTGGTTTCCATTGCATTAGGACCAGGTATTTGATAATACTGTTCCCCGTAACTCATATCATGGGTTTTCCCACTTAATGGAAAACTTCAACGCTGCTTAGTGTTAGGGCAATGGCACATTGGTCATATAAAAGCCCAGACACAGTAGCTTCAGTTTGGTTTCGCTTTCGGCTCACCAAAAAAAAAGGATAGTGAAGGTTTTTGACATCTTCTCGGCTATTCAGCAAATCTAGAATGACGCCATTCGACAAAACTACCGAAAGTGATCCGAAAACGAAACGGAACGGAAGCCGCTGGGTGTGAGCTCTAAACAGGCAAACTCAGGTGCACGAATAAACTCGACCATTGAACCTAATGGGGCTTGTCTGAGTTGCTGGCACAGGCTTGCTTCACTGGGTTCAACCGTCACGTTTATTTGCGCGTCAAGTCCCACGTTTACAATCATGACCGGTGTGTCATTCAGCCCTGTAAAAATCTTCGAAATAGAGGGAAAAAAACACTGTCACGTCCTGAAAGCATTTCGCAATAGGTTATGAAGAATACCACAGCTGTTACTCAGTGTGGTTTTGACGAAAGATTGTTGACCAAACAGAATACCTTCTGAAATTACTATTTATTATCATTTTCATAGCCGCTGCTGATGTTACCAGAATCACCATTAATAGTTATAGCCTATATTGTTTTAGGTAATGTAAATATTATCAAGGAAGCCCCTTCCTACGTACCCAAACCACAACTGAATAAATACATGAATAAATAGATAAATAAATAAATAAATAGATAGATAGATAGATAGATAAGTAAATAAATAAATAAAAATCTATTCAAATGTTAAATGGCAAACAAAATCATCCTTTGCAAAAATATACTTTCCAGTTTGATATTGACCAGTTTGTGAAGAGGGCACGCTAACTGTCTTCTTAAGATTTTAACTGAACACGGAAACTGAATGGGCCTTTTCCTATTTTCCTCCATTATATATAACATCATCTGTTACTCCAACAGCCTCAGTATTCTGGGTTGTTCTGGGTGAGATTCTACCCCACAGCGCCCGGGGAGCAGGCTTTAGTGTGGCTGTGCTGTGTGCTTCTATTGGTATGTTCACGCACAACTATGTTCTGCCCGAAATGTGGGTAAGTGGTAACATTTTTCTGCTAATATAAAGCCTGTAGCCGGCAGTGAAACATTAAAAAGGTCCCAAAAAGGCAGTGGCGTCGCATTGGGGTTTCGTACAATCTTGGCGTGTAGAACGAAAAGAAAAGTTGCGTATTGCCAAGCCATGGGACAGAAAAAAAAAATAACGAAAGAAAAAAATAACACTACACATATAGGCTCTCCATTCCTAAGACCTTCGCTAGCTAACAGAAAAAGAAAAGAACACTTGAAAATGTTTTTAGAAATCTGAAAACATGTATTTAACACCTCTCTCGTTCCATTATTTGGAACAGCTGAAAAAAAATTGTGATCCTATTCTAATGAG
>OZ007571.1:30337906-30380406 GCA_963931925.1 Onchidella celtica | reverse complement strand
AGTAATAATTATTATAGTTTAGCGAACTAGGACAAAGAACAAAATTATTATATATAACATTTCCAAATACTGGTAGAACGATTTTTAATCAAGTCAAGTTCGATTACCAGGGCACGAGAAGTTTCGGTCACTTAGCAACCTTCGAATACAAGCATTACCACGTGATCGAGCCGGCCCTTAGTTCACGTGTGTTGCTCACACAAAGCCTGGGCCCAGGAGGGCTCACGACAGATGTCTGTGTGTCTCGGTGTGGCTGCCAGGACAAAGATCTGCCACTGACACGGCCATTACCGCTGTGATATAATTAGATTAGCCCCCCCCCCCCTCCACCGCAATTCGTTTTCGCCTTCCCCCCCTGTCGCTACAACACAATAAAGGTCCCACTATCGCGCATATCAGAGAATTTTAATGATATCGCTTTGCAAGTGTTCTCTCGTGCCTGTCGGTTAGAGACCTGGATAAAGAATGATCAAACATAAAGGGCGTGGACAAAAATGTGAAGTATAGAACTGAGATTACTAGTGAACCAATAACACAAGAGACATCAACAAGAACAACAACAATAATAACAATAATAATAATAATAATAATAATAATAATAATAACAACAACAACGGCATCAATGCATTATGCAGCGAAGTTTAAGTGAAAGCAAAAAAAAAGAACCTTACTGACCATTTATCCCACCCCCACCCCTCCTTCCAAACCGCTTGACAAGTACACAACTCCAAAGCTCATAGCGCATTAGGACAAGTCTGCTTCCAGCTGTTTCCACTCAGACCTGAACATCCCCAGAATCAACTGGTGAGACAGACTTGTTTCAACTGGAGAGACAGACTTGTTTCAGCAGGAGAGACAGAATTGCTCCAGATGGTGAGAGAGACAGACTTGTTTCAACTGGAGAGACAGACTTGTTTCAGCTGGTGAGAGAGACAGACTTGTTTCAACTGGAGAGACAGATTTGTTCCAGCTGGAGAGACAGATTTGTTTCAGCTGGTGAGACAGATTTGTTTCAGCTGGAGAGACAGATTTGTTTCAACTGGTGAGACAGATTTGTTTCAGCTGCAGAGACAGATTTGTTTCAGCTGCAGAGACAGATTTGTTTCAACTGGTGAGACAGATTTGTTTCAGCAGGAGAGACAGATTTGTTTCAACTGGTGAGACAGATTTGTTTCAGCAGGAGAGACAGATTTGTTTCAACTGGTGAGACAGATTTGTTTCAATTGGTGAGACAGATTTGTTTCAACTGGTGAGACAGATTTGTTTCAACTGGTGAGACAGATTTGTTTCAGCTGGAGAGACAGATTTGTTTCAGCTGGAGAGACAGATTTGTTTCAACTGGAGAGACAGATTTGTTTCAACTGGAGAGACAGATTGTTTCAGCTGGAGAGACAGATTTGTTTCAACTGGAGAGACAGATTTGTTTCAGCTGGAGAGACAGATTTGTTTCAACTGGAGAGACAGATTTGTTTCAACTGGAGAGACAGATTTGTTTCAGCTGGAGAGACAGATTTGTTTCAACTGGTGAGACAGATTTGTTTCAACTGTTGAGACAGATTTGTTTCAACTGGTGAGACAGATTTGTTTCAACTGGTGAGACAGATTTGTTTCAACTGGAGAGACAGATTTGTTTCAGCTGGAGAGACAGATTTGTTTCAGCTGGAGAGACATATTTGTTTCAACTGGAGAGACAGATTTGTTTCAACTGGAGAGACAGATTTGTTTCAACTGGAGAGACAGATTTGTTTCAACTGGTGAGACAGATTTGTTTCAACTGGTGAGACAGATTTGTTTCAACTGGTGAGACAGATTTGTTTCAACTGGTGAGACAGATTTGTTTCAGCTGGAGAGACAGATTTGTTTCAGCTGGAGAGACAGATTTGTTTCAGCTGGAGAGACAGATTTGTTTCAACTGGTGAGACAGATTTGTTTCAGCTTTAGAGACAGATTTGTTTCAGCTGGAGAGACAGATTTGTTTCAACTGGAGAGACAGATTTGTTTCAGCTGGAGAGACAGATTTGTTTCTGCTGGAGAGACAGACTTATTTCAGCTGGAGAGACAGACTTGTTTCAGATGGTGAGAGAGACTTGTTTCAGCTGGAGAGACAGACTTGTTTCAGATGGTGAGAGAAACAGACTTGTTTCAGATAGTGAGAGAGAGAGACTTGTTTCAGATGGTGAGAGAGATAGACTTGTTTCAGATGGTGAGAGAGACTTGTTTCAGATGGTGAGAGAGACTTGTTTCAGCTGGAGAGACAGACTTGTTTCAGATGGTGAGAGAGACTTGTTTCAGCTGGAGAGACAGACTTGTCTCAGATGGTGAGAGAGATTTGTTTCAGATGGTGAGAGAGACTTGTTTCAGCTGGAGAGACAGACTTGTTTCAGCTGGAGAGACAGACTTGTTTCAGCTGGAGAGACAGACTTGTTTCAGCTGGAGAGACAGATTTGTTTCAGCTGGAGAGACAGATTTGTTTCAACTGGAGAGACAGATTTGTTTCAACTGGAGAGACAGATTTGTTTCAGCTGGAGAGACAGATTTGTTTCTGCTGGAGAGACAGACTTATTTCAGCTGGAGAGACAGACTTGTTTCAGATGGTGAGAGAGACTTGTTTCAGCTGGAGAGACAGACTTGTTTCAGATGGTGAGAGAAACAGACTTGTTTCAGATAGTGAGAGAGAGAGACTTGTTTCAGATGGTGAGAGAGACAGACTTGTCTCAGATGGTGAGAGACAGACTTGTTTCAGATAGTGAGAGAGACAGACTTGTTTCAGCTGATGAGAGAGATAGACTTGTTTCACATGGTGAGAGAAACTTGTTTCAGCTGGAGAGACAGACTTGTTTCAGATGGTGAGAGAGACAGACTTGTTTCAGATGGTGAGAGAAACAGACTTGTTTCAGATGGTGAGAGAGACAGACTTGTTTCAGCTGGAGAGACAGACTTGTTTCAGCTGGAGAGACAGACTTGTTTCAGCTGGTGTGAAAGACAGACTTGTTTCAGCTGGAGAGACAGACTTGTTTCAGCTGGAGACACAGACTTGTTTCAGATGGAGAGACAGACTTGTTTCAGATGGAGAGACAGACTGCTTCCAACGTCACCAGTGGGTTAAGTCCCGTCTAACTTCACATCCCACGTCTCACACTAAATCTGAGTCAAAACAGACCTGACTCCATGAACTACCCGTCTAATGGTGACAAGAAGTCATTTTGCTTACCGTGTAGTTCCCAAGACATTGTATTCTGTGTCGTGGGTACTTCCTCCAAGAAATGGCCTATTCCATCGTGCCAGCTTCATGTAAATTTAAAGCAGAGCTACCTGGCAACCTGGGATAGACAGACCGGGGAACATGCAGAGCTGTATGTACGTATGACACAGCAGATACTGATGACTGAAAAAGACTGATGTGGTCATGAATAGGAAGATACGTGATGAGAAGAATGGGAGAAGGAGAGGAGGAACAAATGAAAACAATAAGTGGAAGAATTATTCTTTCTTAATGATTTTTTCTTTCAAGTTCGCTCCTTTCTTTTGAGCCAAATCTCTCTAATTGTCACGAGCTCTCTCTCTTTTCATATTTTTCCTTTCCAGTTTCTTACCTTCTATTCTTCCTCTCTGCTGCGCCACATTCATTCCTTTCAATTCTCTCCCCCACCCCACCCCACTCCCCGGCCCCAATCTCTCTCTCTCTGCTCGTCATTCACGCTTTCAGTTGTTTGTTCCTACTATCTCTCAATCAGATTCGTTTCACTTCAAACCTCACTTTCATCCCCCCCCCCTCCACTTTCTCTTTGTCCTGCCTGTCCTATCTATATACCCGAACCTCCCCCTTCTTCACCTCTTACCGTAATCACACCCAATCATACCACCTGCCTATCCCACCCACTGTAATAATATAACCCGTGAGTTGCCTCAGAACCAATATAGTTCAATCAAAGCAGATCTACTTAACACAGATAACATCGTCACTTCATTCACGCCCCTATCTCCTCTCTAATAATTATTCCCTGGGCCCGCACGTGCTTAAACCTAACACAAACAACAATCAATACCAGTATCTTCGACAAAAACGATTTGACCCATTATTATCAAAATATATTTTCTTTCATATATTGAATTACTTTCTTTTTGTTATCTATTTGTTTCAAACAACGTCATGTGTTATATGAGTATCACACCTCCAACAAGACACCGACCAAGTTTTCATCCATTTGCCTGGTTGAAACAAACACCGGGTTTGATCCGCTTTCATACACTGAACTGTTTCAAGTATGAAGACGCGATGAACTTTCTTTTTTTAGCATCCTGATATATTTTAGAATGAACTCCCAATTTGAATGCAGAACAAACAGAGATAATTATGTAAAAACAAGCAAACAAAAATGATGACTCCAAAGTCTGTTTTTCCAAGATTTAAACTACGTGTGTGGTGCTCATATGTGTTCACACACAGGGCAACTTTTTTTGGTTTGTTGTTGCGACCATTATGGAGCGCATACGGAGACAGGTTTGTCTATCTGAAATGTTATTTTCTAATAATTCTCCTCACTTGTAGTGAATCACCGTACCGTAATCAGATTGTGTGAATCTGCATAATTATGTCAGCACCGATGTTATTCAATGGTGCTGATAAAGTAAGCATTTATTGCGTGCAATGGTACGTGAAATACGAAAACAAATTCTGTAACAATTCCCCGATGTGTACTGATGGGCAAATTCTTCCACGTAGCTAAGAGAGTTTCCTCTGACGTGTAGCACGCCTGAAGACGAAATCTGCTAGCAATCCTTGCTTGTTTATGCTGATTATCTAGTGGGAGGTCACGCATTCTTTGCGTCTGCAGCCGCCCTCAAAACCTACGCATCATCATAATTAACCTGCCGTGCGCACCTTTAAGCACTACCTTTATGCACGATATGATTGCTGCTCGTGCGCCTTTACGTCATCGCCGTCATTCTCGGGCAACTGACAGGGAACGTGCGCACACGTGGAGGGGAAAAATGAATAGGGGTGGGGGGTGGGCGAGCCAACACATTATAGCTGGCGGGAAGGAGAAGAGGGAATGAAAGAAAAGATAAAAGAATTTGGAAGCTGAGAGGAACTTCGTGATGGAAGAAAATCTCACCTGATAAAGAAGGAACTGCGTAAAACGACTGAAATAGAGTAGATGGAATATCTGTAGACAGATAACGCATGATTGTGGAGAGGAGATGTTAAAGAGCGACGAAAAGAGGAGCTACAAGAGGTTGAAAAGATGAAGGGGGAAATGGAGAAGAAGGATGAAGGAATAAAAGCTGTGCATCAGGAGGAATGAACGAGTGCATGGATCAAATAGAACAGGATCAAAAGAGAGGATTCGGTTTTCCCCTCTGCCAAGCAGAACAATTTGTAGGACACGAGTTTCCCATCTGAGTTGATTAGACCTGGAGACGAGAACTTCTCCTCCTCTGTTATTAACAGCTCCCCACCCCCCCCCCCCACCCACCCTCCCTTTTTCCAGCCCGTCTTGTCTGCCACACGTGAAAATAGGTCAGAGATCACAGCCTACCCGTCCCAGTCGTTTTTCTCATCATGATAATAAACTGTAATGATAATAATGCAATACAGTTACAAATCTTCTCATCTTTCTAGACTAGAGGTTCTCAGAGTAATCACAGGCGACGTACCTACCATGTGATGCCGGGTTTCTTCAATTCTGCCCCCCCCCCTCCTCCCCACCTCCATTTTGAATGGCCATCTGATAATTTTTTCACCATTTTACTTTTACAGTGGTCAATGAGATTCAGCCTGAAGCAGCATCTTCAATGCAACTTTAATACGTGATCGTTTTTACAGATATGTGAGTTGGTACATGTATTTCAATTGGTATAATATATTTATGCACATAGTGTACAGTGTACAATTTGGTTCCCTCTTTGGAGTTCTCCTCTGACTGAAATTTCCCCTAAGTTCTTCTCCTGCGTAATATTCCCCCTCCCCCTCCCCTAGTTTTGAAATTCCTCCATTAGGATCCAAAGCCTTTCGTCAGAGAATCCCTGATGTAGAGACGGGAACGTAACTACAGAAGCACGTACAAACTCATAGAGTATTTCAACACATGGAAACACACCTATGCAATCTGCATATGACATTTAAGATAAAAATGGAAATTAGGAAAATTGATGTGGCTTTGTTGGAAATAATCAGCAGCTGAAAACATTTACACAATGATACCGTCGGGCTATTGTATTTCACCTTGAAGACTCAACAGCGGCAAAAGTTGTCTCGTTAGAGCTACAGAATAGCGAGGTATATCTCCAGCATTGTTTGTGTGTGTTCCTGACAATCTGTCCATTTTTTCTTGCTGCGCATGTTAATATTGCGATACTGCATTCCCTAGCTAATGAGAGAGAGCGAGCATTTCGTCGGGTATTTTCCATATTGCTGTGTATTAGTTTTTGTGGGTTTTTTTTTTTTGGAGAAAATGAGGATCGAAAAATCAGAGGTCAACATTAAGTCAACACATACATACCTCGAAAAGTTTTCGACTGATTGGAATGACACTTATACATAATGAAATTAGTAGAGAGAGAGAGAACCATTTTCATGACAAAACCTGAAAATTCGCAAAAAGTCGCATACAACAATATGGCAAATCTCTCACGAGTTGTAGTAGGAGCACTGAGCAAAGGAAATGTTGTTGTTTACAGGTCAGTTTGCTGTAGAAAACACAATTACTAACTCGGAACTTACGAATAGGGGGGCGTAGTAACGTCTTTCCCGTCCCACCTCCACTCAGACCTGGCACTTTCTTAAAACAACAAGCCCTGGTGTCGGGGAATAAGGGTATTTCGGAGGGGGTTGGGGGGGGGGGTGGGCTTTACGAGTCTGCCCAAGACAAAATGTGACTAGGTAAGACCCGAACTTAATTTCATGGGTAAACGGGTTTTGCACAAATCACAAGCAACAGACTGTAAAATACGCCCACTGCAGCTCTAATTGGGTGATCTTGGTTTCCCTGTATGCTAAACAGACCTATCTACCGCCTACCAAGTTTAAGTGAACCTTTCTTTTCCAACATATTTTTCTCTTTAATTCTCCTTCTTTATGGTTAAAACCTCGGCCCCCACTCTTTCATACTTTCGCGTTATGAAACTAATAAATGAAATAATATATAATAATCTGTTTCACGCCTACCAAACTCGTGTAAATCGACAAAACAGGTTAACGCATTCAGTTTTACTGATTCAAGCTGTCAACTTAGTTCCCAGATATTGGCCTTTGAAGTAAGCTTGCTTTGATTACAAGTTGCCTGTTTGGATTTGTACAGAATATCTAAACAGCAAATCATTCATTATTGGGCTGTGTTTGGTTCGTTGTAAACACTAAACCTCTCGGAGCGGGTACCTGTTTGTTTGTTTGTTGAAATACAATCAAAACCATGTGTTTGATTGTGTTTGTTCTGTCAGGTTTGTTTAGCCAATGACAAAGGATGTCGAAAATGAAAGAGAACAAAGGGCAAAGAATGAATACAATATTGCATGCAGCAGGGGGTCTATTAACAGTTGAAGAGTAAGTATAAATAACATGAAAGAGGAGAAGGAAGAGAAAAGAGAAGGAGAAGAAGAAGGAGGAGAGAAGAGAAGGAAGAGAAAAGAGAAGGAGAAAAAGAAGGACAAGATGGAAGAGAAAAAAGTGTTACGATAAATATAGAAATCATCATCATCATTATCAATAGCAAAAACAGCAATAACAATGATGATAACGTATAACCAACAAACAATAAAGAAACAAACAAACAGCAACAGTGACATCATCAACAACAAAACCAACAACCACAGCTGCTACAACAATAAACAAAATAACTACTGAATAAAAACTGAAACAGCAGAACAGAAATATGTGCACTCTTTTGCCACAATCATGATAATACTATTAATATCAACGATAGTAGCTCTAGGTCACGATAGCGATGTTGATGGAGACTCCACAAGGAAAGCGGCATTACGGTATAGCACAAACTGACCAAGGACTCAGGTCTGTTAGTTTGTTTGTTCCAACTCTACTTTTTGCACAACTGAGAAATTCGACGTTAAACGTTTGTGGCTTTAATATTGCAATAAAGAGTTGGAATAAATCGGAACCGTGAAACAGCTTGATAAGTGCCACAACGCATTTTAAACAAGTGTCAAAGAGTACATTTTTGTTGCACCTCTTCTACAGATTACTAAAAGATCTCCAGTTTTTTTAGAAAATGGAGATTGAATAAACAAGAACTGAGGTCGTCAAGAGATTACATAAAAGTCTACTGATATACATGCCGCCCGGCTCGTATCGCACTGTTCTCACAATTCCCAAGACAGGATTTATACCCTTTGAAACAGACAACTGCGGGGTATCACAAAGCACAGACAAACACTCTCTATAAAGAAAACCAGTGGCTGAAATCATGGATTGGTCATGTTTTGTCAAGATGAAAAGTGTCTTATTTGTTCCTCTTTTTTTGTTTAAAATCGGTATTTCCTACATATTTTAAGTCTTGACTGTATTTTTCTACCGCAAAACGAACGACATCTTCTCTTTAAAGGTATTTTCAAAGACAACCCCTCTGGATTAACCATAGACTGACGAATAACTGAAGTAAATCCGAATATTTTTCACACTTGTTTCTCTAAATTAGCCGCCACCAAAGCTTCTGTGATTCTAAAATATAAAATTAAATGTTTTTTTTTTTGTGTGAGATTATTATTAATAGTGACTTCGAGCGTAACGACTTACACAAAATACTTATCAGTATATATTTCATCAATTTCTATTAAAAAGATCATCACATCCAGGGCATTCTGACACCCCTTGGAAACCCAAAGGTTAGGCATGCGTTATTTCAGTTGCCAAACAGTTCAATATCAAAAGGCAGAGATAACGCGATTATCATCAAGGCTCATCCGAGTATCTTAAAACTGCCTTGAATTGAAAAATTCTCGTGTTGATTATGCACATTCTTGGAATTCAGACATTCCTAGAATTCAGACATTCCAAGACCAGGCCCAAGCATTCTAGTGATCGTGTAGACTTAGAATTATATGCATGATTTCTCAACTTTTCTTCATTTTCTATCTCGTCTTTCCTTCGCATTCTCTTTATTCTTCAGCGTCTCTTCCATCATCAGCATGAACGCGAGAGGCGACGCGTCAAGGCGAAATCTTGTTATTTTAAAACACCGTAAAACTTGTTCTCAGCGAAGAGAAAATCGGCGAATCTGTAAATAGCAAAATATTTACCTGTGAAATAAATTTTGTCTATTCTTATCTAAAAAGCCACTTATCGTAATTTGTGCCTTATCTGATTATGTGGACGGTATGAAGAAAGGCAAGCAGAAAGTTCACCGTGTTCTGTAGCCGTTAAATCGTGGTATCACGCACTCTATGGTGAGTGCAACAATAGATTGCAAACATCATGCAACGGTGACGCAATGCAAAATCAAACTGATTTTGGCGCTGAATTTCAGACTCCGAAAGCCTTGTTTAATAATTTCTCCCGTCAATCTTCGTCAGTTTCTGTATTTTTTTCATTTTTAACGTCTGAAATATTAATTGGGACATTTACTTGATATTACACCGGCAACACCAGCTAAAACAACGTTATCTGCTCAGGCCTTGGGTTTCATCTACTTTGAAACAGACGGACACGGCACTGGTTATCTACTTTACACGATTCTATGACATACAAAACAGACCACAGATCTCACTGTTTCACATTAAAATGCTTAATATATAAGAAATACTGTTCTGCTCGTGTTCAATGAACAGAATTGCACAATATTTACTGGGAAAGAGAGCGACAATATATAAGTTTTTCCTTCTGACGATATTAAATCAGCTTTTTTCTTACAGGTCTAAACCTGCCTGGGCTGTCAGTTTCTGAATTAATCAGCCTTGTCTTTCAAAGTTTATTCCCCCCAGTTGTGCAGCTACACGAGACATTTTTCTTCACTTTTTTTTTATCTTCCCAAATCTCAAAATGTTTCCCTCTCTTCAAATGCCATTCAGGGCGATCTTCTTTGCCACTTACTGAAATTCCGTAGAGGATTTCTTTCTCCGTTTGATACAAATCAGAATGTTACCTTCTCTTACACGCATTTTTGAGCAATGATTAAGTTCATTGTATCTCTATTGTCTATTTTTATCTTTCTACTGTTTACGCACTGGATCTAAAAATATCGGCTCACCTTCACGTGTTGTGATGATGATAAATGATCTTCTATTCCATCTCGTGCCATGATTGAGAAGACATGTTTTTCTCGCATTCAGTATATTTTGTCGTCAGTTAGGTACTCGCTCATCATTCCATGGCCTTCTTCTCCGTAACATCACCATAACATCCAAAATAAGGCGTCTCTAAATAAATCATTATCACCTTGGTCCTGTCAATTAAGTGACTGATACCAATTGCATTTCTACAGTCTATCGTGAAAGACAAACTTATTTTGTCTGCAGTATCGGAAAGCAGATTTCTTCCAGGTGAAGAATATCCCCAAAATAGAGTTTTAATGTTTCAACTTACATTGCAATTGACCCCTTAAGTTTAAACGCTGTTTGAAAGTAAATTAATGTCTTCACGAAAGGATAATCTATTCAAGTTCCAGCTACCATTAAAAAAAAACCACAACAAAAAACACCCGCCTGTTGCCGCACCTGGAGCCGCTGCTTTGAAATCACCCAATTTATGATAAGGAGGGACAGATTACTTACTCACAAGTGGTAACACCCGATAAAACTCCCTGAAGCCATTGCCTCTCCCGTCCTCCCGACTCCTACCTCCACCACCTGACTCATTAAGCCGGACTGATAGTTCCAACAAAGTGATACTGCGTGTACGCAACAATGAAACATGTACGCAAGCGCTCACCAACAGCAACGAACACTCATACAATAACAGAGGGAAGAAACACTGCATTTTTTAAAAACATACCCCCATGTACACGTGGTTGTTTTAAGTTGATACTTCAGAATCCAGATATCAGAAAGAATTTATGTTGTCAAGAAGAAAAACGGATGCGAGTGAAACAAATAGCCTATAATTTATAATCACAACAATGTATTGCTCCTAATGACTGACTTAACTAACTTTGAGGGTACTTGGGTTCTGATGTTCATTGGTGTGTAAAAGCAATAACAATGCACATTTTTAAAGGAAAGTGGACAAACAGAATAATCTTTGTAACTACGCATATCCTTACTCTTACCCGTAAACCAAACCTCATTATTCACCCCTGCCCCCCCCCCCCCCTCAGCAATGTATAAGCCTACTTGCTTGTAAACAACGAAGACCACATTTCTCGTGTAAGAGCGGTGATAAAAGGGTAGCCACAAATGGCTCAAATTTACCTGTCTGTAGCACTTCCTTCTTCAAAAAAAAAAAAATTAAAAAATCTTTAAATAGCCAACATTTCGCCATTGTTCATTTTTCACCAGCAGTTTCCTTCTGTTTGTCGCCGTGGCTCTGTGGGAGCAAATACCTGCACGTGTGTACTCACTTAGCAATCACGCACCTGTATTTGAAATGATGAACATTTTTGCATTTCGTGCTCGACGGGGTTTTCACGTGGAAGAAAAGTTCTTTTTTGTTCAGTGAATGATGGCCTAGTGCGATTATTTGTCTTAGCACCTGAGAAAGTGTGACCTCCATCTGTCTTTCTCTTTTAGTATTGTTCGAACCGCCCAACATTATTTCAGCATAGTAACCAAATACAAATATATTGATTTTGTTTACAATATGAATCGAAGGCGAGCGCGTGTTTAATTTGCTTTATGGAATTCTTTACAAAACGCAAACCTTTTGTAAAATTTACTTTTAAAATGAGTTGACGAACAGCTTAATGGCATAGTACAGCGTTCAATTTTATGGGAACACATAATTTGAAACGAGTAAAAATGCACGGAATATCGAGTTGGTGATCCTTTACAAGCTTAAATCACAAAGCATGTCTTTGTATCTGTGCTAATTTAGTTTATTCATGAAGACATTTTTATGTGAAAATAAATCTTTTTGATAGAGTCTGCGCTTATAACTCCTGCGTCCAGCATGCGAATAAAAATCTTTGTCATGTCTGTCACAAGCTTTAATTTAATATGAGAAAATGAGGGAGAGAGAGAGAAAAAGAGAGAGAGAGAGAAAGAGAAAGAAAGAGAAAAAAGAGAGATAGAAAGAGAAAAAAGAGAGAGAGAAAGAGAGAGAGAAAGAGAAAAAAGAGAGAGAGAACGAGAGAAAGAGAAAAAAGAGAGAGAGCAAGAGAAAAAAGAGAGAGAGAAAGAGAAAAAGTGAGAGAGAAAAAGAAGAAAGAGAGAGAAAAAAAAGAGAGAGAAAGAGAGAGAAAGAGAGAGACAGACAGAGAGAGAGACAGACAGACAGAGAGAGAGACAGACAGAGAGAGAGAGAGAGACAGACAGAGAGACAGAGAGAGAGACAGAGAGAGAGAAAGAGAGAGAGAGAGAGAGAGAGAGAGAGAGAGAGAGAGAGAGAGAGAAAGAGAGAGAGAGAGAGAGAGAGAGATGTACTGTATGTATACGAACTCCAACTGCTCTCAGTTCTGACTTTGCCCTTTTTCCGAAACAGCAGTTTTTCTCATGAAACAATTTTCTGTTAGATGAACATTTAGACGGATTCCGAAATACAGTGAGGATTCAAAGAAAATCGAGATAACACGTGCATCCTAATAAATGTTCAATTCACTTGCCTTCTTCCTTTACTCCTCAGTACTATCCCCCACCCTCCCCCCCTTTCTCTGTGTGTGTGTGTGTGTGTGTGTGTGTGTGTGTGTGTGTGTGTGTGTGTGTGTGTGTATGTTTAACCCTCTTTACTTATGAGTATTTCGGACGCTAAGAAAACCTTTAGATTCAAATATCCAATTCTATAGTTTGACAAATCTTTGACGAGTTCTTTTGTAATTCTTGTGCGCCTGAAACATCGCTTTCTTCCCAGTTCACTTCTTTCTCTATTTAGTCTAGGAGAACACTGACTGAAGACAGATTTTGATCCGCGCGGGTGCAAGACTATCTTTTCTGCAGATAACTAGAGAACTTTCTCCTGCATATAATCGTATTTCTCTCTCCACCCTGGTCCACCCTTCCCCTTCCTCTAATCATTTTAAGTTTGTTGACTCAACGTTTTACGTGCTGCTGACGATACACGCATGTGCCCCACGGTTAGCTCTTGGCTCCCGTTTCCTCTAATTCACAAAAGATGCTGTAACATGACATAAAAAAGCACATAAATGAACACATTTAGCGAAAATCGTAATGTTTTATTTTGAAATATTTATGAGTTGCTTTTGGAACATTTACCATCGGTTACCGCATAATGATCTTCTTGTTTTAGGTCTTAAAACGCTACTCCAGGTTTGAAGAAGAGATTGATGAATTATTTGTTGTCTTAAGTAAAAGAACACAGTAAACATCTGTTTTCGGTACTTTCCAGTTATTTTGTTCATTTGCGGTTGTTGTTGTTGTTGTTGTTGTTTTTTTCAGTGTACGTCATTTACACTCACATACAAAATGCTTGCTTGTCTTCTGTCTCCGAGCCTGTGTATTATTTTGTCTATCTGTCTGCTTGTCTCTTGAGATGGCTGGACGGGGGGAAGATGATCAAAGCAACCACCACAACACAACTACAGCAATGGCAACATCAACGCACGAGACAGCAGCAACAACATTAACCCTTTCACATTCAAAAAAAAAAAAAAAATGTGAACAACTTTGTGTTTAGGTGACAGCAAACAACATTTTTTCTGCAGATCATTTTCAGGTTACAGGCAGGTATTACTATTTTTGAAAATATGGCAACTATAGGATCTACACACTACCAAACCTATGAGTGGAAAAAAAATCGGTTTTACAACACTGGCAATGAAAGAGTTAAAACAATGATAGTAGCAAACGAGACCATTGTCCACTTTGTAATGAACGGCTTCGAAGAGGGAACTGGCTGCTCTACATTTTTCACGCTGCTGATCTACGCCCAATTCCTTGACATAAAACTTTGTCCAGTGAAAGAATTACAGAGCAGCTTCTCGACACAGTAAATATCTGAGCACGGTACTTTCATTTTGGGTAATAACCATCATCTCCTGTTGCAAAATTGAAAACAGATGTAGGTAACAAGAAAAACGAAAAACACGCATTTAGTTTCATCCTGTAGACTAGGAAATCCTCCCCTCACCCCACGCCACATTCGTTACTTCCCTCCCAGACAGACAGGAGTAAGCTGGGATGAACAGAAAAAATATCAAGACAATGTTTTTTCAATTTTCAACGTTCTTTTCCTCCACGTGCAGGAGGAAGTGATGCCCCGCGCGCCTGATCTGTTCCAAGCTGCAGTTGACACGCGCTGATAGGGAACACTTCCGGTGGTGCAACCGATAGGCCTGGAGTTGTAGGGGCAGAGGTAAGCTTAGCGTGCTTCCTGTTTCCTTGTTGGTACTAGAGTTGGCTCCAAAACTGTAGGAACTGGGTAATTTCATTGTTAGTTTTTCTTCTTCCTTCCACGAGCTCTGCCTTCTTTTGCATACATATTCATGAGAGGCGACACCAACAACAATAACAGCGATAACAACAACGACAACAATAACAAAAACAACAACAACAACAGCAACAACAGCCACTACAATGACTGAAACAGCCAAAGATGTCGACCAAACAAAGGGAACGAACATGATAATCATGGTAGCAACAGCACAACAGCAGCAACAACAATACAGTTCACAGCAACAACAATACAGTTCACAGTAACAACAATACAGTTCACAGTAACAACAATACAGTTCACAGTAACAACAATACAGTTCACAGTAACAACAATACAGTTCATAGCAACAACAGTTTTAACTATAACAACAATAACAACAAACAGAGCAGACAGTTACGACGACGTTGAAACAAGAGGAACAGCAACAACCACACCATTAGCCGTAATGATAACAACAGTAACGAACAAGACACTTACAACAACAATAACAGCAACAAGAACAACATCAGGAAACAGGAACTAAATTATAGACTAAAACAAAAGAAGCAAAGGAAAGTGCCAACCTTATTAGTTCTTTCTTTTTTTCTCTTTAAAGACATCTCGACGCATACAACATTTAAGACATGATTTAAGGAACACACACGGGACACACGACAAAGATACAGTGTGGGATAAACCTTCAAGATGAGCCTTTTTAAGAAATTACAAGCATTTTGATATTCCTGCTCTGTTGACAAAAGAGGAAAACATTCTACAAAACCTGACACGTTCTACAGACCTACTACATTCTGTGCAATCCTTTGCAATTAACTCAGATCCGCAGATTATGAAGGTGATGATTACATCCAGTCAGTGCAATGACAAACTTTAGCCAGATCGCCAGAAAAAAACTGAACAAAAACTAACACACACAAAAACCAAAAAAACGGCTCATATTACGATATGCCAGTACAGCAATCCCCAGGAGTGAAAGTGCATGATTTATTCATATTATTCCCTTTGGCGAGATTTTCAAGATAAAAGTATGACTTTTTTTTTTTGTATGTGTTAGTTTTTGTTTTTCCAGGCAACACATTCCAATGCAAAAAGCAATATTTATACACGCGTTATATTTGCTATGGCTACACATTATATACATGTGATAGATGAAAGAAAAACTTGATGAGTACAATTTTAATACCAGCATGTCAGCGATGTAGGGGATAAATCCCTCATGTTTGTGACTCACCAAGCACTGTAGGTTTTCAGATAAAAAAGCAGCTATGAGCATGTATTTGATCGTCATCGGGCGATGCGTTTGCCCTTTCCAAAATTTAATAACTCGCTCACTTTTCTTTCTTCTTTCCCTTGCCCACTTTTTTTTTTTTTTATGGCTTGGTGTTTCTTTATTTCTAGCTTATTTATTTATTTATTTATTTATTTATTTATTTATTTATTTGAGTATTTATCTATTTATTTAGAGTATTTATTTATTTATTTATTTATGTATTTATATTTTGATTTATCCATGAGTTATCTCATCATTTATTTATTTATTCATTTATTTACTAATTTATTATTTTTTATATTTAGTTAGTTAGTTAGTTAGTTAGTTAGTTATTTTAGGCTATGAGAGGGGGAATGTTCATTTAACATAGGGACGAAAAAATACAAACGAAACAGTAACAAACAAATAAAGAAACAAACACCATATGATTTATTACAGCACATTTTTTCTCGATTAAAATTTCCTAGTCTAAGTAACTTAGGACAACAAGCCTTAGTGTCCCTGTCAGCTGCAAAAACAATGTTTTGACACGGAGAAACTGTGAGACTCGGATGTTGACAGCACCCAATGTTAGATCATGGAGGTGTATGATTTTCATATTTATGCATTACTCATATAAAGTTCTTTACTTCAAAATTTCAGCTGCACTTTGTGACCGTGAGATCCTTCTAAAAACTTTCATCTTTCTTGCAATGACGTGATCAACCGTACCTTGTTTTAACAGAAGAGGTTCAGTGAGTGTTCTGACTCGAGTAATATTTCACCCCCTTGGACTGGTAAACATGTGCACGTCTTTGTGAAGGACCCAAAAGTACACTCAGCGGCAAGGTCTTTGAAGTGGAGCATCCAGGTATGAGAGTATTATCAGTCAGCGATACGCGATACGCCATTGCAAGACGCATTTCATATTTTCTACACAAGTTTTTTATCCTTGGAGTAAAGGTGTTGCAACATACGTACGTGTTGACAGTTTACAGATAACCAGTTTTTTTACTGTTTTTTTTTTTTGGCCTCCTGCATTTTTGGATGAAGATAGAACATCATTCTCTCATTGGATATTTTTGAGGCATGGAGCGGGGGATGGGGGGGGGGAGGGTTGGAAGACGTTTGAAACGAGAAACAGACTGGAAATTTTTCATCTTCCATGGATTACGGCGGGTTACGCACCAGCTTAGGGATAAATCTGAGGTCATCAGTATATAAGACAAGTACAGTCACAGACTACATTGCTTACACAGATTATCTTTGAAAAAGAACATACACGGATTTTTGCGCACTATCAACATGGAAGGCCAGGACTGGTTAACTTGGTTATTCCAAATACTCCATCCCTCCTACCAAACCCTCCAATACACAAACACATACTCGTACACGTTTTACTCAGCAAGGTTAATCTTGGTTTCTCGAGGGCCTCGGTCTAAATGGTCAAAGATTGTGTAACATAAGCTTGTAAGTTACCGATTTGTTTCTTTCATCCCTCCCGTAATTACACTGGCCATAAATCAGTTACTTCAAATAAACCATACAGCCCGTGCCAGGTCTGAAGACTTCCCCAGAACATTCACTGCGCGAACAATCGGTGACTTTCCTTTCGCAGGATATGGAAAATCGGAATACGAAACAGTCCAAAACTTGTCATTCCCGCCCCCCCCCCTCTCCCCACCTTATTCCTTCGAAAAATATCAACAACAAAATTAAATACAATAAGACCTGGACAAACTTTATACCGGACGTCCCTGTTTCTGCTCTCTCAGAGCTCAACAGTAAGTGAAATAGATCTTGAATAGCAGGTCAGGGTGTAAAGGTTGTCAGTGATGTACAGGCTAGTTGATGCCCTTGTGTTCACGGATGTCTGCCCTTGTGTTCACGGATGTCTGCCCTTGTTGACCAATCTCTACCTGCCCGAAGATGTAAAGAAACCCATGACTGATTCAGAAAGATGGATCAGTGTCAAATATCCGGAATAATAATGCGTTCTAGTCGAGATGGCCACAAACAACATCAACCCCATCTGATTCAGTACTTTTTTGTTTTGATGTCTGCAAAAGTGTTCGAACATCTATTATTTAGGATATCGAATCATTACTCTTCAATAACCATATCAGTCAAAATCTAATCTCACAAGTATAGAGTAATCTAATGCGATATTTTTGCTGTCATGTGGAAACTCTAAAGGCGTTTGATTTTTCAGATGGTTTTTGGCATCTCCGGCACCCCCCCCCCCTCCTCCCACCCACCGACCACAGATTACGATCACGTCATCACATAAAATGATGATATCATTGATGTGCTGTTTCTACTGGATTGAATTCCTTTTCAGTATTAAACTAGATTAGGAAAAGACAGGACTAAAAATACCCACATTACCAACAGAAACTTTTGCAAATTTCTGCATGTGCACCAAGCAGCTGAAGTTCTACGATGTGAAAATGTGGTAAACATCCGAGAAAGACGCACTGGCAAATAATGTCGGCTGTAATCATAGATATACACTATAAGGGCTGTAATCAAACCGTTGTTAGACATCAAACCACACAGGCCATCAGTGAGGGCTGAAATCAGATTTTGATTTTTGTTTTCTTGTTTTCTACCTTGACAGAGAAAGAATTTTATATCCTTCAGTTTTGTTCTCATCAAAGATTGAATTTTTATATCAAGATTATGGAACATAACTCTGTGGATGAGGGCATATGTTATGACGTGCGAAAAGAATTTTTTTTTCTTTTGCTTGAAATATTGATTCTTTGCCCCCAAGAATTGCCCGCTATCTAGATTCAGTGACAGAGGATAGGCGTCGTTTAATTTATGAAGCTATTTTACATATCTATTGCATCTTTGTTTACATCGACACATCTAAATATTCGTAGAATGTGGAAGTTTATCGGCCTGTCCTACAATCTATAAGCCGCCCTACATCCATTGACATACGTGTTTAAACGTGTAGGAAAATGTTGGTGGCAACAAATTGGCGCTCCTAACTTTGTCGGATCACATGAAACATTACCCGTAACCCAGCAATGCCAAAGAATTCTCATGAGCAATATTACTACTACAAACCTCTATATAAATGTAAGGGATGTGTGGGTCGAAACGAACCCAGGAGACATGCAAGCCTGTGGTATCGGTCTTCCAGTATTTTTCTGCAACTTTTTTTTGAATTTGCTGGTTTTGAATAATGGAGGTACGAGCAGAAGATACAGCTGAAAACCTATACATGTTTTTATTTCATTTTGCACATGTTCAGCTCATGCGCCATTAGCAATGAATTCTTTGTACTCTCTCACGATGCTCTCAGACGTCACATTTTAAACCTAATGAGCACTAATGGTAGACGCCAGTTGGAGAAAAATGCACAGACTGGTGACGTAGGCAAATTTCTATTTCATTATTCTCTTACAAAACGCCAGAAACCAGCAACAGCTGCAACAACAGAAGGTGACTGCATCAGCAAGGTAACAAAGGCAAAATAACTCTATCATTTTAAAACTATGGTCATTCAATATTCTGTGATAGAACCACAGAGAGGAATACTTTGAGATTTGAGATTGTTGCACTCTTTTCCTACCACTATTGATTCCATGCCTAGATCAAAGGTCAACTGATTCTTCTTCTTTCGTTCACCAATCTAAATCTGCAGATTTGTTCTTTTAATAAAATCTACGGTTTTCTGCAGTTCTGGCAGAGCACCATAGAGTTTGATATTCAGGTCGGTGGGTTGGGGCCAATATGTTTCTCGCAGTGCTGAGAGGAGTGTGCAGTTCTGCAATATATGCTCCGTGTTTTGAGGAGACTGGCTGCACTCGCATATGGCAGATGTTCCTATTTTGAACTTGGTGAACATGTGGTGGTGGAGCCAATTGTGACCAGTTCTTAGTCTGAACAACAGTACTTGATCCTCTCTGTTCAGGAGATGATATTTATCCTGTTGGTTTATTTGCTGCCGTCTGTTGTTTTTGATGAGGTTTTTCTTCTCATAGTAGTTTAAGAGGCACTGTGGCTGCTCCAGGCCGGAGCCCTCCTTGGCCAGTTGGTCTGCCTTCTCATTGCCTGGGACTCCACAATGTGATGGTATCCACTGTAGGACTATCCTGCTTCTATTTCCAAGCTGTGTAAAACATTTCTTCAGGTCGTTAAGCTTGCCAGCTTGAAGGGCCTCAAGGACTGATCTTGCATCTGTGAGGAAGACGATGTTGCTGTCCTCTACTTGAAGCTCTGTGGCAGCTGTCATGAGGGCTTTGGCTTCTGATCCATAATTATTGCAGAAGGTTCCGGTTGGCATGCTAATTGCCGTTCTTGTTGAGTCTGGATACTCTATATACACTCCGGCACCTCCGTTTGTTACAGCATTCTCAGCAGAGCCATCTGTGTAGACTCGAACCCATGATTCGCTTGGATACTTGTCATCAAGTAGGCCGAGTACAGCAGTTCTTCTTTCTACTTCACTTTGTTCTCCCTTGTTGAAGACACCATCAACGTCTGTGTGTATCTGGACTTGGGTCTCTGTCTCCTCCGTCCAAGGGGTCTGTTCAGGTACAGATGTCAGGGGGTGGGCAATCTGGGGAAGGTGTGATAGCTGTCTTCTTATTCGCTTTGCCTTGTGAATAAAGCTCGTACGTTTCAGCCTTCCCCTTGCCAGGTCTCCTAGCTTCTCTTTCATTGGGTGATTCTCTATGCTGTTGAATTTCTCTGCCTGGATTGCCACCCTGGTTTCTCTTCGTTCTGCAAGTGTTGCTATCTGGGTGATCTTCTCCATCTCCACAATGGGTGTTGACTTCATTGCTCCTGTGATGATGCGCAAAGCCTGGTTCTGAACTTTGTTTAACATCTGAAGGGCTGAGTTGGACGCTGAACTCCAGGCTGTTGAACCATATTCGAGGTGAGGGCGAATCCCTTGCTGATACACATTCTTGAGAATTCTTTCTGTCGCTCCCCATGATGTGCCGCTCAGTTTCCTCAATATGGCTAGCTTTCTTCTAGCTTTTGTCTCTGCCCTCTCGATGTGATTCCTCCATGAGAGCCTGGTGTCGAATGTGACTCCTAGATAGGTTGGTGCTTTGTCTTCCTTGAGTGATGTCCCATTGAGCTTGATGGCTCCAGCAGTCTGTTTTGGAGACAGGGTGAAAAGAGTAGTGGACGACTTCTCTTCGTTGACTGTGACACACCACTTATTCGTCCATGCTAAGAGGATGTCAGTGGCTCTTTGTAGTCTTCTTGTGGCAACTGTGGCATGTTGGTCAACTGATAATAAACCAGCTGGTTTTCTCCTTACTTTCACCTATCGTAAATTAAACTTCTGAATGGAAGCCTGGAAAAGAGGAGAAGTGGACGCCTCAAGAGACGAGGGAGAGATGATATTGTGCAGACAGATGGACAGGTACGGACAAGACGCGATGGAAAACAGAAAAGAACAGAGATCATTTGCGGAGGGCTGCAGCCTGCAGTGAAAGGACAAGGCCTGACAAGAATAAGAACAAGAAATTAAACTCAAATACGTCGTCACAAAAGTAACAATTCAGAAAATGTAAAGAAATAGGTTAAATGGTCTTAGACTGCGTAGAACTGATTCTGAGCTACACCAGTAAACACTCCTACATTCAGGGAACGGATAGTCATTTCCCAGATTGAGCGACTTCGTATTTGAAAAAAAAAATGTACACAAAGAATTGGGAAGGATATTGGATAACAGTCTTGTGGATTTACGTACTGAAGACAGAAAATCTCATATGAGGCATGGCACGGCTGTCATACATTTGTTTCTGTAGAGGTTTGCCTTTTGTTAATTTATGTTACCTTTTATAAAGTTTCAAAGCAATATCCTATTTTGTCGGAGAAGACAGGTCTAATATTTAAGGAAGAGATTCCAAAATGCAAAAATAATGACATCATGGAGGAAGGATGACAATGAAGGAGGAAGGGTGAAGAAGGTAATTATTTCTAGAGAAGTGTACAAAATGGAAACATTTCAGAAAAAAAATTAATTCATCCATAACGGTAGAAACAGAAAAGCATTCAGAGGTCATTTCCAAATAAGACTGAACTTTGTAAAAGTTCCCGGTGACTGGGCAAAATATAATGTTATCTTTTGATCAAAATGAAACACGAGTGCAAGAAATTGCAATATTTCACTTTCACAAAATTTCAAGCAACACAATTATTGATTCCTCAAACTTCAAGACAAGTTTGCATGCTAACGTGTGTCACGAGTGGAGTGAGCGGGATTCAAGGATTACGGGGGCATGGAAGTGTAGGGATTGACTCACGGGATAGTGAGGCTGCTCACCTATATTGACTTCTGTTAGTTAACGTTAAAGCGTGAATGTTGTGAGTTAGGGGGGTCGGCATGAGGCGAGAGCGCCGTACTGACAATCACTGCAAGTTAGAAGGTCCCAAGAGGCAGACGTGAATGAAAGCAGTCGGGACATTGTGATGTGTTTTCCAGTGATGACTGGTAGGTGGAACGATGATTGATAATTATGATGATTGATGTATTATATTCGCCTATGACCATGATGTAAATAAGTATATGTGAGAAATGTGGAAGTCATGGATTACTGTGTATAGAAATGTGCGCCATGAGCGATAGATGTAAGTTAGGTTCATGGATTCGTAGCGAGAGTGAGTACTGTGTAATACGGGGGAGGTGTGTTACCGTAAGATGTGTGGTGAGTGAAAGGTGGACTATTGTGTGTACGCTTCATGGTTTGTAATGAGGGGTGAAGTGAATAGAAATGGTATGGTGTTATACCAATGTAATGTTATTTTTATAGGTGCCGGGGTCGGGCAGAGACGCCACCCGCGGTGAGCACAGGGGATAGGCCAGCATAGGGCCGAAGGCTACCCATAGGCCAGTGGAGTGAAGCTGTCGAGCAGGACAGGAGGGACGCATGAGTCGTGGCAGTCTGGCCACAGACAGGGATGTGTATAGAAATGTTAATGTGCTCTTAAGATGTATTACCTGTGATATTGATATACCCTGTACCATTGAGATACTAATGTGAATTGAACTATTAACGTGCTATGGCCATGTTGAGGTGCTATTGGAAGGCTAAGGTGTTATTTCCATAGGGAGGTGCTATTGAGAGACTGCGGTGCGAACGAAATACTAAATGTGTTATTAAGACATTGAGTGGAGAGGCTGAAGCCGAAGTGTCTTTAAAAGTAACTACCGGGTTGTGGACCCGAGGAAGAGTGCTTGAGGGAAGAAGGCCGTTGGACGGCAGTTGAATAGAGTAATATACTGTATGTCATTGCACTGTTATCTTTATCTTTATGTTTAATAAATGTGTGAGTCTGATGGGTTGTTCTGTTAAGTGTTATACGTGTTCGTTCGTGATTGTTGTCCTGTTATAATTATTACATCTCCCAGTCTGTGATTTGTGACAACGTGCAGATGGAAACTGGCAGATATCATTTGGAATGACACCGCCCAGAAGTTTCCATGACTGTAAAACAGGTTTGACGGTAGGCTAATGATGTCATTAAGAGTTACCTTCAAACACTACAACTCGCAAATGCTTTCCTTCCAGTGTATAGTTTTTGTTAGTATAACACTTAACAGAACAACCCATCAGACTCACACATTTATTAAACATAAAGATAAAGATAACAGTGCAATGACATACAGTATATTACTCTATTCAACTGCCGTCCAACGGCCTTCTTCCCTCAAGCACTCTTCCTCGGGTCCAGCAAAATCAAAATTTCGGCCAAGAAAATATACAGATCAAAAGCCCCTTCAATCCCTAAGATCAATGTAACAGCAATCAGAGATGAATCAAATAGAAAGTCATTTGAAAAGTTATTTGCTGAAAGCATGGATAATGTCACCCAATGTGACTCGGTAGATGAAACATGGAACACTCTCAGTTCAAAAATTCATGACTGTGCCATCAAGTCTTTTGGACAGCATAAAGTTTCAAACAACGACTGGGTAGCCCAGAACAGCGAAATTCTCCTACCTCTCATTAAGCAAAAGAAATCTGCTTTCAATGAGTATAACAAAAATTGCAATCAGAGTACAAAAACTTGTTTGAAAAATGCAAAAGCTAAACTTCAGCTGGAGGTAAGACGTTGCGCCAACAAATACTGGACAGACTTGTGTAACAGCATACAAGAGGCAAATGAAAAGGGAGATATGAAAACCGCCTTTAGTCAGATGAAAGTAGCTCTTGGGCCAATCATCACCAAAAGCGCCCCACTTAAGTCTGTAAATGGTGAACCCATCACAGATAAAAATGAACAACTGAATAGGTGGGTAGAGCATTACTCTCTGTTGTATTCAACTGAGAAAAATATTCCACCAGATTTTGAGGAACACCTCCAAAAACTGCCAATAATGGCCGAACTTGACGCTGAACCTTCCTTAGTCGAGCTTTCCAATGCAATCGACCACCTGTCTGCTGGAAAAGCCACAGGAAGTGACAACATTCCTGCAGAGGTATTAAAAGACCTAAAAGGCCCACTATTACCACACCTGTATAATCTGTTACTGCAGTGTTGGAAAGAAGGCGTGATACCACATGATATGAGAGACGCCAAAATTGTCACACTTTACAAGAACAAAGGAGACAAAGGCGACTGCAACAACTATCGAGGCATATCCCTCCTCAGCATTACTGGAAAGGCTTTTGCTCGCGTCATCCTCTGCCGCCTTCAACAACTGGCGGAAAAAGTCTTACCAGAAACACAATGTGGCTTTCGAAGCAAACGATCAACTATTGACATGATATTTGCACTTCGGCAAATCCAAGAAAAATGTAAAGAACAAAACAGGCCGCTTATAACATGCTTTGTGGACCTAACAAAGGCTTTCGACACCGTAAGCCGATCTGGCCTGTATGCAGTCCTTAAATCCATAGGCTGTCCACCAACATTGCTAAAACTTATTGCATCCTTCCACACTGACATGAGGGCATGTGTCAACTTTGAGGGCTGCACATCCAATTCATTTGCTGTAAACAGCGGTGTGAAGCAGGGATGTGTTCTTGCTCCTACCTTATTTGGTATATATTTTGCAGCCCTACTCAAGAATGCCTTTGGTCAATGTTCAGGTGGAGTACTTATTAACACCAGAGTGGACGGCTCCATTTTTAATGTTGCCAGACTAAAAGCAAAATCTCGTACAGAGCATATTATGTTACAAGAGCTCCTCTTCGCAGATGATGCTGCAATCGTGGCCCACGATGAAACCACGCTCCAGGCTCTCATCAATAGCCTTGCCAAAGCCTGTGACAAATTCATGCTAAAGATCAGTGTCTCAAAAACTGTAGTTTTGACACAAGGCTTGAGAAACCCCAACCCAATCATGCTGAATGGCTCTCCTCTGGAGCAAGTGGGAAAATTCTGCTACCTAGGCTCAACCATCAGTGGTAGCACAGACATAACAACTGAAATAAATGCCAGAATAGGAAAGGCGGCCACAGCTTTTGGCAAACTCTCAAAAAGGGTGTGGAACAATAGCAAGCTGACCATCAAAACAAAGGTACTCGTGTACCAAACTTGTGTCCTAAGCACCCTGCTGTATGGCTCAGAGACATGGACCACCTACTCCAAACATGAAAGATCCCTCAACTCCTTCCACCTGCGCTGCCTACGCAAAATTCTCAAGATCAAGTGGCAAGACAGGATCTCAAATATCGAAGTTCTGAGCCGAGCCAACATTCCATCAACTCAGGCTCTCCTAGGCAAAAAAAGACTGCGGTGGCTTGGACATCTCCACCGTATGGAAAATGATCGCATCCCCAGACAAATTCTCTACGGGGAACTTGCTACTGGCAACCGACCCAGAGGTAGGCCACATCTGCGATTCAAAGACACTTGCAAGGTCACGATGAAAGCATTCAACATCGACCCCAATGAATGGGAGAACCTTGCAAGTGATCGAAGCAGATGGAGACAAAAATTGCGCAGTGGCACGCTCGCAATAGACTTCAAGGCAAAAGAAACATACCTGACAAAACGACAGAGGCGGAATGAAAACACTCGCCAAAGTGAACCCAAAAGACTGACCTGCAATCACTGCCATCGCACTCTCGGGTCAAACATTGGTAGAATAAGCCACGAGAGAAGCTGTCAGTCAAAGTGAAAGTGAATATTCTAGCTGCTAAGACCGTCTGTAAAGACGCTAAAGGCCATATATATATATATAGTTTTTGTCACTGAAGAAATCATGGTTTAGTCGTTATTCATTCCCATAAGACTGGCGTGAAAAACATTAACTCTTTTTCTCAAAGTGTCTCACGCACGACTATCCACCATTAGTCTCTATACCCCACCCTTCTTTGAGAGAAAAAAGGTAAGTTTCGTCATCGACTTTACCTGTGTGCCAACCTACAAATCGCTTACAAATTGGGTGTTGGAGATGAAATAGCTATCCAGCGATGCCACATACACCTGTGGTGCTGTCGACAAAACAGTGAATATATACACACATTCATAGATCAGTGACTTCTCCACAGCTCGAGATGGTTGCCTGAGATAGTTTCCCTCTCTGGAGCCACGGATGAATTCCTTGCTGAACCAACGCCATAACAGTGGAATCTGGACTGAACTGAGTATCTCTCAATCTATCCCCTACCTTTTTCTTATCAATAAACAATCACTTTATTATCGTCAGCAGTTGCATCATTGTCATCATCATCATGATTTTAATGCAAATTCGGTGAGAGATCGGCAACTGCTTGCTCATTTTATCTTATTATTGGACAAAAAATAATGGTGCATTATGGTGCAATTTTCACCCCTTTTTTTTCTCAGCGCTGCAGCCTAAATAATGGTTTCAAAAAATTATAAAATTAATTTTCTCAAGTGTCAGCTAATCTGGCCCAGTCGCCATTTTTATTGACCTGTTGAGTTTATTTAAGTTTAAAGCAATGTTTTAAAAATATTGTTATGACGGCAAAATATGCATCCACTTTGGTGCAACTTGCCTCATAGAAATGAAATCCTGTTCTAAAAAAATGGAAACGGAAAAAGCCCTGGAAAACGGGAACAAAATAATAGAAAAGAAGAAAAACATTGTAGACAATGGCATCCATGCAGAAATGATTCGGCTAGACAAGATGCAGTCGTTTTTTCATTCTGATTTTGTTTCTAACTACTTTTACATTTTTAATCATCATCTTGAAAGCATCATTGCTACCGTAATATAATAATTTTCTCATCGTGTTATATCCTTATCTTCTATCTTTTTCCTTTCTGGTTTCTGAATTTTCCACATCTTTTTCTCCCGTCTTCCTTATTAACTCCTTTTCAAAACAGAAGCTGCGAAAGTTCCACATGCTCTTCCGGAAGTCTTAACCACAACCACCATTCGCAAAGAAACAACAACATCAACCACTCCTGCTACAACCACTACTAACACAACAACTACTACTACTGCTACAACAACACCTATTACTATTATCGCCACTACCACTACTACTACCACCACTACCACAACCACTACTACTACTATTATTACTATTACCACTACTACGACTACCACAATAGTTCTATTACTACTGCTGCTACAACCACTACTATATTTCTACTATTATTACTACTACTGCTACCAGTAGTACTACTACTACGACCACCACTATAGTTTTAATACTACATGTACTACCATTACTGCCACTATACTATATTTCTACTACCACGACGGCCACTAGTACTAGTACTACTACCACCACTACACTACTACTACTACAACTACTACTACGACTACCTCTACTATATATGCACTACTACTACTACTACTACTACTACTACTACGACTACCTCTACTATATATGCACTACTACTACTACTACTACTACTACTACTACGACTACCTCTACTATATATGCACTACTACTACTACTACTACTACTACTACGACTACCTCTACTATACATGCACTACTACTACTACTACTACCACCGCCACTATATTTCTACTGCTACTACTACTACCACTACCACCACTGCTATTATTCTACTTACACTACGGTTGCTATTACTCCTGTTACTACGAACACGTCATATTCGCCTCAAATCTTTATATTTTTCGTATCTGTCTACTCCGCAAACGACGTATCATCACTATTCCACTGCCATCTTTTGGACAAATAACCAAGTCACAATCAACATAAATTATATTCAACACAAGTTCTATTTTTATGACATAATTCAGGAAAATGTGTAATAAGTTGAACAATAATTATACTTGAATGACTTATGCCTGGCCAGTAAGACAACTACCCTTGAGGTCAAAATAAATCTAAAACCAGTTGACGTTTTTAGTGTGATGGAAACCTCAAACTATTCTGAATTATGGGTAATTCCCTGATCTTACTGGTTTGCCCTTTATAATTTTGTTCAAGCTATTGATCGACTTTCTTTTTGTTTACTTTTTTTCTAATGGTATTGCGAGCAATGCGCTCGACCCGGTTTTTTCTTTACCGTTGTTTTTTAAACGATTTATATTTGAAATGAGTAAAGTGAACGAATAAATTGACTATTAAATGAAACTTTTGCTGATCTAACATTTACCTTTTTTTTCTCTTCTCAAAAGAAAGTAACCGATAAAAGAAAATGGTGATTAGAAAGTGAAAGAAAAAAGCTTTGAAAGGGGAGAAAGGAGAGAGAGAGAGAGAGAAGGAGAGAAAGAAAAAGAAACCAGAACTGATTCTTGTAGAGATCTACCACTTGGAAGTGTTTGCAAGATGGAAATATACAGTGATTGTATTCTCTCTGTCGATCTGCATAGGTAGGAGAAATAAACTCTTGTTCATACAACTTTTTGTCTTCATTGTGATCAATACTTGGCAAACACGGAAATAAATAAATAAACAAAAATAGAACAGACCGCAGTATTACTTTCTCCTAAAATGGGAAAAAAATCATTCCCGGAACACAGGAAATAGTCAAAAGATTTGACTTGCTAAGTATATTGGCTTTTAATGGCATCCGTGGTGAGCAACTCAATGCAGGTGTTTAAGTGTAGGACTTTCACACTGTCGAAATTGACAAAACAGAGGACGGCCTGATAGAGAAACGCAACAGAAAGCAGGTAATAAGATCATTAAGTTCAAGTTTAATTAAAAAATAAATAAATAAACAGATCTGATTTCCTCAAACGTGATACGTAACTGAGTAAGCTCGAGCACTGGAAAGATAATTAAGTCACCATTGGTGAACGTGTGCTATGGAGTGAGCAGTCCCGGTATAGATCATGCTAAAAATCAGGAGCAGGGGCGGAAAAAGGACGTAGATCACAGGAGTGCTGGGGATCACCAGAGATCGTAGGCGTGCTGGGCACCATTTAAACACCATATACCATCGGTTGGTTGGCGTTAAGTTTTTCAACTTTGAATTTGCACATTCGCTGGACAGGTGGACAGGACAAGGTAGAGAAGGAGAAGAGGAGAATAGGGTAGGTATTGGGGAGAGGGTGGGAAAGAGGAAGATTAGTCACACTGTGTGTAGTGATGATCCAGTATATATAGTGGATTCTGGTCTGAGCAAAGCAAATACAGGCTTGATTGTTGCCGCCTCTTTTCTTCGTTACAGATGTCCAATCATCGAAATCCTTCCATAACCTCACCGAGTTCAGAGGAAACACAACAACAACAACAACAACAACAACAACAACAACAACAACAACAACAACAACAACAACAACCACAACCACCGAGCAGATTTGATGAATTTCGGCCGGCCACATCGACACTATAAACTTGAAAGTGAACGTGATGGAAAATCTGCAGCATCTGGTTTAAATCGATGTTGTAATGTTTGAAAGATGATGTATGGCTGCCTAGTGATATAAATTATCCTGCAACGTGAGATGTTCCACGTCTTCATTTCTAGAATGGAATATTGAGAGATAAAGGCAATCAAATGAAACAACTGATACGATAAACGTTTAACGCGTTGTTTGTAATTTAAATAACTGACTTTCGACTACCGCGTCTCTTAACTGGTTTTATTGATGTCTGAAGTAGTTCGACTTAAAATGAAACAATCAGGAAAGGCATTGTGACAAAACCTCATATCCGATCTAATTGACCTCAGGACGGAAAACCTCAATCCTCAATGGAAATATGTGTATATCGAAGAGAGAGTGCGTAGTTTTCTTCAGATCTATAAAAAAACTAATTCTCACAACATTGACAGATTATTTTGAATAAATGATAAATGATGTTAAGTTCGGTTGATTTGTCTACAGTTATCCCAAACGCGACCTAACTGATGTGAGTTTCTTTAAAATTTACTTCCTCTGAGCAAATACCTCATTTTCTTATGCTGTACATCGGTGATGTGGTGCTTGCCATTGTTCCATAGCTCTGGTCATCTTCATCATCTTCATCATCTCTACAACCAAACCACCATCATCGTTATCATCATTCACCCATTATCACCATTCAATTAATAATCAGAATTACTTTGATCATCATTATCATCAGCATTGTGGCATCATCATTAATATTACCAACATTACCACAAATAAAAAAACATCATCATCATCACCATAAACGACCACCACCAAAGCAACAGCCACACAGTACTACTACTACCACGGTATGAACATCACAGACCACCATCAAGAACACCACCAATAAACTATCACTGTCACCATCAGCAAACATCGACCACGACAACTTAACCATCAACAACAGAAACGACAACAACATAAAAAAACCCACCAAGCGGAGACACAGAAGTCTCAAGATGCCAACAACAGAAAAAATTACCACTGAAATGAAAACAGCTATAGCATCGTTAAGATCTTGGACGAACTACAAGAAATGAACATCACCAAGATTTCGATGACCTCTGTGTCAAAAAAACTAGAGAGAGAGAGAGAGAGAGAGAGAGAGAGAGAGAGAGAGAGAGAGAGAGAGAGAGAGAGAGAGAGAGAGAGAGAGAGAGAGAGAGAGAGAGAGAGAGAGAGGTTTCAACGTTACGCAATACCCCAGAGAGAGAGAGGAAAAAAAGCCCCAAATTATGCCTTTCTTTTAAGACAAGACCCAGATTATTCCTGGACTCAGTGCCGTGGAAACTTGATCATTTTTCACGACCAGAACATCAGTTCTTGCCTAGTTGTGACATTTACTTGATTACATAATTAAGGTAGTCCAAAAAATGGGTCGGAAGGTAATGAAAGGTTTTGAATTGACGACATTTTGAGCTGGTGGAAACTACAGCACGGAACATGAACCTCTTGGAAAACCACGGAACTGGGCCATTTTCCCTTTCTCTTCTTGTATCATGATAGGAATATGACATAATGGAATTTAGAAAAAAAAAATATTGCCTGCAAAAATGAACAAAAAAATCTTTCATATGGATAGAAGTGAAATTCAGCTATCGTTTAATATAACCTAGATATTTCTATTACTGCTCTTGACAGAGTAATAGCCGGGCTGTTAAATTCACTTTTTTTTTTTTGGGGTTTAACGGTCGCACTTGACATTTCAAAGTTAAACACCGTTTAGTTTTATTCGTCAATAAATTACAGATTCGTTGGTTTCTGAGTGGTAATTAACAAATACGCATTTTTAGCTCCACCACTTGACTTGACATCATTATCATCATCATACCATGACCACCACCATCATCATCATCATCGTCATTATCTTCATCGACAAAATTTAACAGTAGCATCAGCAAAACAAGTCGCAGAAAGAAAAACTACTATAGATCTAGAGTTGATTGACAGTGTTGATTATCGTGAGTGGAACAGGACGTAAGTCTGCTTTCGCCTTTCAAAACCAGTAAAAATTGTGTATACAGGAGTGTCATCATTAGAACACTGTTTTATGCTGGTTGCTGGAAGGTCAATTAGCGCTTGTGGATCTGCTAAAATTGTGCGACATACTACACTGAGAAATAGGCTCTATCTATCTATCTATCTATCTATCTATCTATCTATCTATCTATCTATCTATCTATCTATCTATCTATCTATCTATCTATCTATCTATTATCTATCTATCTATCTATCTATCTATTTATCCACCCATATCTATCTATCTATCTATCTCTCTATCTATCTATCTATCTATCTATCTATCTATCTATCTATCTATCTATCTATCTATCTATCTCTCTATCTCTTTATCTATCTATCTATCTATCTATCTATCTATCTATCTATCTATCTATCTATCTATCTATCTATCTATTTATCCATCCATATCTATCTATCTATCTATCTATCTATCTATCTATCTATCTATCTATCTATCTATCTATCTATCTATCTATCTATCTATCTATCTCTCTCTCTATCTATCTATCTATCTATCTATCTATCTATCTATCTATCTATCTATCTATCTATCCTATCCTTTGTCCAAGAACCCACTAAAAATAGGTCAAAAGGCTGTCTATGTGCTGACGTCCAGCCGTAAATGCTCTGTTTGTCTGCATCGACGTCTTTCTGTCTGTCATTAAATTCTGTCCGTCCCCCAATGTTTGTCTATCGATCAGAGGATGGGCTGGATTAAAATTAGAGTAGCCGTTGTTCTGTTGCTTGGTCTGGGGATTTCACAGGATCGAACAGATAAGGGAAGAGAGGGGGCGGGAGTGACAAGAAGAGGAAAGAGGGAGACAGAGAGGGTTGAAAAATAAAACGAGATAAAGGAAATCCATCCGTTTAAAAGAGAAAGAAAGAGCAAAGAAGGAAGTGTCCTGACAAAGTGTTGTTCAATTCTAGGAAAGAAGACGAGGATGTTTTGAATACTTTTAAAATCCAATCTCCCAGGAGAGCTTTCCAGCGTGGCCTCTTCACCTCTTCCAGGAGGCTATTTTTGTCATTTTGTTGTCCTAGCGATCGTCTCGTCGTTCCATCTCCTCTCCCCCCCCCCCTTTCCACTGAAGTACTTCTTCCTCTTTAACTTAGAGTGTGAAGAAATAAAAACTCAGAGCAGGACATTGCGTGCCAGTATCGATGCGTGTGAACTTGAGAACTTGGATTTCAGGAATTGGACCAACATTTTGACAAGGTACAAAGTGAAATGGTGTCAGGCCTTCAATTCTACGATGAATGATTCCACCCCGCCAGCCTTTGTCAACCATAACATTTGGGTCTTTCCTCTGCAGTGTCCGCCCATCAATCTTTACCTCAAAACAGCCTTGATTTTTTTAATCCTAGACAGGATTCTAATCGTGTCATATTCTTTTAGAGATTGAGCGTGTTCTTAGTTTTTCAAGGAAACGAGAAAGCGACTGAGGGAGGAGAAAGGGGTGGGGGGGGGGGGTAATCGTTACACCCTCTGCCCAGTGGTGAAAGGATCAACAGACTGGAGACGGGATCGATATTCTTTTTCGATGAAAATGCGACACAATCAATGTGGCGAGGGGAGAGAGAGAGAGAGAGAGAAGAATGAAGGAAAGACAGACTTGGGAGAGATTGGAAAAGGAAGATTGGCATTGAGGAATGGTAGCTACAGGGGCAGGGTGGGGTGTGGAGGAGAAGGTATGAAGTGGTTCTGTATTCAATTTTTGTTTTCAGTAGAAAAACTAACATAAGTTTCTATCCTTCCTGTTTGCCTTTGTTTGCAGGATCGTCAGACTTCTGTTTGTTTCTATCCACCAGATTCTCGTTTTGAACTTTTCACAGGAAGCACAGAAACCGAGATTTAAGTCTGGCTCGCAAAATGTTTAAATTCCAGAAATGGATAAAATTATGTAAAATGTAACACCTCAAATTTCTAATTTATTGTTTAAAATATAGCCCGGCTGTGGTGATGTCCTGTCTAAATTAGGCTACAGGCTAAACGGTGTTTCTCTGAAATCTGAGTCAAATGGATGGGAATATTCTGTAACGGCAATTTTGCTTTCGATTTGGACACGTGGTATAGATGACCCATCCACTTTTCTTCCCCTTCTTGGAAAAAATGAAGAGATGAGGTGGTGGGGTAGGAATAGAGACGTCACAGTAACTCATACATGTGTATGTTTATATGTATATGTTATGTGTGTCTGGCTTATGACAATGACCATTTGTCCATTTTGAAAGCAGAAAAACAACAACAACAACAACAGAAGCAACAATGTAAGAACGGGGAGTCAAAATAGAAGGATTATTATTTTAAAAGAATAAAAATGATGATGAAAGACAGAGAGAAGGAGGTGAGAAGGAAGAGAAAGAAAATCAAGTACTGGGATGAAATGTGAGTTTTACTCTTCTACGCAACAGTACAATAGAGCATTTTAAAATGGATATGCGCAATATAAATGCTATAGATTATTATTATTATTATTACTGAGAAGGCATTTTCATAGAACGAACCCCCATCTCTCTTCACCCGCTTTTCTATCCCTCTTCATTCTTCAAAAACTCCACCGTCGCTCACCCCGCACGCTTGCCTCCCACCACCGCTACCCTCCCCCAGCCCGGCTCACTTTGTACCATAAAAGTCTGCGACCCGCTTTCTTCTCTCGGCTATCCAGGGTGAAAAATCCCCCCCCCCCCCCCAGCCTCACTTCAACGTGAGCAAATTCAAATCTAACGCACGTGCATGAGGGGATAAAATTTTTGATTAGATCGCTAGCAACACTGATAGCGCTGTAAAGAAAGGAATATTGGAGCCTTTTTCCCCCCACTCTCTTTACCGTCGTGGTAAAAAAAGAGCCAGGTTTAATCTGCACAACTCACTCACACACATACAGCAGCTCACGGGAGGAATACGAGAATGAAAGAGTTGGGTTTCTCTATTGTTGCCTACATTAGGCGTGAGGCTGTTCTTTTCTTTCGTCTCTTTTTTTTTTCATTTAATTTTGATCTTTTCACGAAGCTTCGAGTAGTTCGTGTCATCATTTTTCCGTGAGGGAAAAAAATGAGGGATTGTTTTCTACATTGTTGTTGTTTTCATTTTTAATTTCTTTGTTCTGTGGCAAGGTGTAAACTCATTCTTTCTTTCTTTCTTTGTTCTGTGGCAAGGTGTAAACTCATTCTTTCTTTCTTTCTTTGTTCTGTGGCAAGGTGTAAACTCATTCTTTCTTTCTTTCTTTGTTCTGTGGCAAGGTGTGAACTCATTCTTTCTTTCTTTCTTTGTTCTGTGGCAAGGTGTAAACTCATTCTTTCTTTCTTTCTTTGTTCTGTGGCAAGGTGTAAACTCATTCTTTCTTTCTTTCTTTGTTCTGTGGCAAGGTGTAAACTCATTCTTTCTTTCTTTCTTTGTTCTGTGGCAAGGTGTAAACTCATTCTTTCTTTCTTTCTTTGTTCTGTGGCAAGGTGTAAACTCATTCTTTCTTTCTTTCTTTGTTCTGTGGCAAGGTGTGAACTCATTCTTTCTTTCTTTCTTTGTTCTGTGGCAAGGTGTAAACTCATTCTTTCTTTCTTTTTTTTGTTCTGTGGCAAGGTGTAAACTCATTCTTTCTTTCTTTCTTTGTTCTGTGGCAAGGTGTAAACTCATTCTTTCTTTCTTTCTTTGTTCTGTGGCAAGGTGTGAACTCATTCTTTCTTTCTTTTTGTCTTTTTCCTTAAATCTGATCTTTATTTTATTCTTTCTGTGTTTATTGAGTTTGATCATTTTCCTGTCTTTCTATATTTCCGTCTACCTAAGGTTTCACTGTTCTTTCTGTTTATATGTCTATGTTAAAGCTGAACATTCTTTCTTTCTTTCTGTCGTTCCTTCTTTCTTTCTTTAATTACTATCATTCTTTATTTCTGTTTGTTTTCTTGTTATGTTATCGTTTCTGATGATGTGATAATGACTTAAACTGATTAAATGTCTACTCATCCAAGACCAAAGCCAAGTAATTGTTTTTAATACTCGCTTTCTCTCATTCATTGACGCAGTCTCTTCTTGGGCTAAAGTGAGCACTGTAATGTAGTAGTGTGATGTCCATCCTCACATGTTGCCTCCATCAGTGTCCCTCTCCTCTCCTCAACCCCCAATCTCCTACTCATTTCCTAGTTTATGCAAAACAACAACAACAACAACACGTCTCACAGCTTTACAGACATGTATTGTAATACCAGTGACACAATAAGAACTTTCGCGATCAAATGAGGATGTACCTTTGTGGTGCCAGCGCAGGAAAGTGGTGTACATGCGTATGCACATATGGAAAGCAGCGTATGAAATACAGAGTAGACACACTCAGTTTCCTCTCTACAAAGAAGGGAGCAGGAGTATGTGGAGGCGGGGAGAGCTGGATTATTTGAAATATTTATTGTACCCTACGCTAGATGAACGTCAGATACAGAGATCCAGCCTTCATTCCCCACCCCTACCCTTTTAGAACATGAAATCTCACCAACACGTCACCCACCCACCCACCCACCCCTTCCCTTTCTCACCTCTAAGGCAAAATCTCAAACTATATTGACCCATTTTCTACATGACACCTATAAAGATCCACAATATCATCGAAGTCCATCATGGTAACCAACAGGCTCTCTTTGAGCTCAGTACTTATTAAACACAGTGAGATCACCTTATAAATGCTTGTATGATGATTAAAGTACGCCTTGCTGCTGAAGATTCTGTTGACCTGAGCTGTCTGTAGGTGAGGGAAGGAAAGCAAGGGATGAAAACAGAAGGTAAACAAAGCGGCGTGAAACTGGACAACTAGCACTGACTTTCATTTGTCAGCGTACTCTAGGAGAGTACCCGGTACTGGCACCTGTCCCTACTTAACATCTGTTGAGCCCAGTGATCCGTTTTAATTACGCACAATATACAGATGCCGTGGTCTCTCTGTCTCTAATATTTTTCTTTTGGGGGTCATTTGAAATGGTTTTTGGTAAATATAGATTACAGAAAGTTTGTCGAGTTTACCCAGTCAAGGGATGGGTGTAAATGTTGAATGTCCGTATGAGCAATAGACGGTTTTCATTTCTTTTTTGGTGTATGAACCCTGAATAGTTCTGGTGAAATTCTTGTGCTCCACCCCCCCCCCAACTTTCTTTCCCCAACTAAAGTAGGTAATTGATTGTCTTAAAATAAAAGACGTCCAGTTGTATCCGGGTTGGGGTGGGGGGAGGAGGAGTGTTGATCAAACCGTGACCTTTGCCAGTGATTTTAATGAACCGTTAATTACAGATCTGGAACTAATAAGTTACGGCACACAGAGTTTACCTGCTCCGCCCTCTCGCGTGTAAGAGCCAGCCCCAGGTACCTCTCGGGTTAAATTTTCTGGCTTATGCACATAGATAATATTTACGTACGTTACACATTTTGCTTTTCCTGTTCACGGTCCACAGATTTCCTGACGTCCTAAGATATAAATATAGCAAGTAAATTCTCTATCCAGGGGTACATCGTGCAACAGCCCTCGAAACCGCGATGTACGGTAGTTAAAAGAAAAAGGTGACGTGGTTATGATAACCCTTACGCTGGTGAGTGTATACACAATCTCGCCCTGCTGTCATCACCGCAGCCACCTCACTTCAACAAAACGGTTCTGACCCAGCTGGGTAGGATAGACAGGAGGGTCTGGTGCATGTCATAATATTGAAGGTAATACTTCTAGTCCCTGAAGGAAATATAGATAAACTGATGAAATAATTTGATGGATTTTGTCATAAACTAAAAGCAAAACATTCGTGTGAATCTTAAACTATCATAAAAAATGACATTTCGAAAAATAAATTTAACGTTTTAACATCTTCATATAGAAATTTTGTGCACATGTCTGTTTGTTGGTACATCCCACATAATATAGCTTCAGCACTGATTGTACAGCTGGATGAACTGACTCCCCGGGGAAAATATAACAATAAGACAAACAAAAAACAAACATTTAGAAAGATTTGTGTAATTTATGTTTAAACTCTGAGCCTCGTGATGAACGCAATATCTGCTTGTTTTAAAGGCCACAGAAGAGTCCGAATATGCAGGTGGCTCTTGGCTTCCCAGGGCCTTTTAAGTTTAATTATCATAATGTTTATTTTCACGTACAAGCAGTTAAATCTCCAAGTATATGTTTTATTCACAATTAACATCCAGTGATTGACTACTGAACATGTGGCCAACATTAGAGCCGAGAGATAACACACTGGACCTGTTCCAGCAACGTAGAGCCTGCAGTTTGTCTGAAAAGATTCACAACAGTCATACTCTATTCAGGTAAAAATCTCCAACATCCCGTACTTACCTACCACCTTTAAAATATACTTTGAGTCTGCCCCCAAACAACAACAACACATCCCTTCAAGAAGACATCTCCTTTTCTTTCCCTTCCTATAATACTGACTTTCATAAAGCATGCTCACGGTTTCTTAGCGAAACAAAAATGCAAACGAAGAAGACAATATTCATATTCTAGTAATATATTCTGGCCCTTTGATTGCCCATACAAGTGCTTATTAATATGTGTAAATCTGCTGGTACAGTCTGTTGAAATGCCTATTAAATTTATTCCCAAGAATGCCCGAGGCCATAAGATTCATCACCTCAGAAAAACAACAAAACTCACCACAGCACATAAAATGATAAGACTTATTGTTCATTTAGATATGAGATATTCAAAACGGAACAGTAATTAGGGTCCATAATTATAAACACCAACAACACTTAAAGACATTGGTACAAAAGATAATCTACTCATATCACTGCCAAATAAAATCACATTTGAAGGCGTTGTAAAGAAAACAAAAACGTTATTAAAGACAATGTTCTCCCATGATAAAGATAGTTTTAGTTTCAAGAAAATTGATAGAGCTGACTGAAAAGTTAAAGTAACTGCAGAGAACAGTAGACGGAGAATATTATTCAGAGGTGAAAACGCTGAGGTCAATTATTATTCGTGTGTATTGGGATACACCTGGCACGTGAGTACATTATAAACTACACACAAAAATGAAGGAAAATGTACAGAATGAATAATAGGGCATTCAGAGAAGGGTACGCTATCACATGTCACACTCTATCCACCTGGTTGTAACAGGAGCATGGGTTAATCCATGCACGTGCATTCTGTCAGTGAGCACCCTGCAGTCTGGGGTTGACAAATACAAGGCTCACCCCCCCCCCCCCGGGCAGATGTTGGGCTATCTAGCACGTCTCCATCTCTCCAGGTTCTGGGGCTTGTCATTGTTAAACTGGTATCCTGGCCTTGCATCGAACATGACACTTCTGTAAATTGGTGGTAATTAATGTGCATATTTTTGATGATAGTAATGCTAAATAGTTGCTGTCTTTCAAGACAAGGACAAGCTTAATTACGCTTTCCTAAACCAAAAAGTAACGGATCATTTGTAATAGAATATTATGACAATGATAAACCAACATACTGTGATGTGTGTCAAGGTGAGCATCTGTTTATTCTAACAAAATAAAAAAACAAACAAAAAACAAAAATCCCCCAAGTTTATGCAAAATTCAACCCATGCCCGACTTCATGCTTGTATCTGAGATAAACTTTGGCAACTCTGGCAAGTGGTGATGCGAGCGTAAAAGTTATAAATCAGTGAATGGCTGCATGAACGGTCGAATAGTTAAATAAACAGGTAAATAAATGCAAGAAAATAGATATGATTCTTTAACTACTTCACCCGTGCTCAGAAGTATTTTTTGTCCTCGACATTGTCAAGAATGTGATCTCTATTTTTGTTTTAACTCTCGAAGGAACAAGGCTACAGATCTTAAGAAACCATCGTCAGACGAGACTTAGTGTTTGGGTCTTTGACTTCCGTACACTGGATGGGGACAGTCCTCTAGATCTGTTTTCCCATACTTTACTTCAGGATTCCAGAGCATCTCAGACAGACTATCTGATTATTTTCATATAATTCTGAATATTACAGTAAGAATATCCCGTGTAGTCACAATGGACACTCCGTATGAAAAACGAAGTAAAGAAGATACCTTCCACGCAGTTTTGAATATTAAAGGCAGGTATCCTATTACTGTGACCACTACATTTACATTTCCATTATAGGGAAATAGCGATGGGACTTTAAAGAATCGACTACAACCATCCCTTTACTTTCTTGTATACCTATGGTGCTATGAAATAACAGTGAATGTTTTCACAAAGTGCCCAGGAGAGTGATAATTGTAACACTGCCTGACTGTGAGAGTAATTCTAACCGAGGAGAATAATGCGCGAGAACGTGTGATCAGTTTTTATAAAAGACCAGCAATCCACTTGCTGGCGTCACAGCCTGTACCGGGATGTCCTGCCACGGACGAACACCGTATGTACCAATCTAGGACACGTTCAGTTTTTAACATCATCATAATATAATGGAGCTGGAGGGTGAATATCTTGTAAGCAGCTAAACTTTTGTGAAAACGGGACCAAAAAATATGAAACTTTGTAGACTACCTCAAGTTTTGGCGATAAGCTACGTGAACATATTCACTTTGGTCAAAATAATATAGTCTTTAATATTGTTTATTTACTCTTTTTTTGAGCAGCAAAAACAACAACAACAACAACAAAAAGCATTTTCATGGAGGAGAATGAAAATGTATGACTGGAAATTTCGTTGTGACTACTTGACCACCATTGTGCGACAGATACTTTAGCAAATTCTATTAAATCAAATGTGCTCTTGCTTTCAATCTGGTTCATTATTTTGTACGCCTAGTAGTTCTTTCGGTCACCACAAAAAAGAACTGAACTAAGAATAAAGCTTGGTACATAATGAAGTATTTCTGCGTCTCTTGTAAAAATACTGATTCAGGGTTATACGCTTTTTTCCCGTACCACACGGCAGCGCGTCCATTCCCCAGCTGTTTCCTCACTTAACCATGTACAAAATATCAATGGACCTGAAGTGACCTTCACAGCCCGTACGGATCATTCTTCACTGATCAGAGCCTTCCCCCTCCTGACAACAGGACAGGCTCAGTGTTCAGGCGACAGGTATAATTTGTCAACTGTGACAACAGATCCTCATTGCTGGCCCTGGCAGAGAATCCTAGCCCGCCAGGGGAAATCCTCTTCATCCTTCTGGTTCCGGATGTCCTTCCTACTTAAGAAAGTAGAAACGATGAACTGTTGAATTAGTCCTGACTACTGATGATGCACGATCTGCACTCTTTCTTTCTTACTCGGGCCTTAAAGAGGCGAGAAACATTCAGAATTACATGTAATGCACTAGAAGTAGCATGATTCAGGCATGTGAAAGAAAAAACTCCAAAAGAATCCTTGCTGCACTGGAAAGGTGGCCTGATGGACACAGCTGTTTGTGCATGAGTGTGTTGTTTGTTTGTCTAGATGTGGAATATATGCGTTCTGAGAGCGATTGAAAATGTAGAACATCATCAACTGTCATAACAACAACATAGCAACAATAACCATATCAACAACCACAGCAGTAACGGCAACAAGAGCAACAACAACAACAACAACAACATCAGCAACAGCGACAACAACAAGAACAGCAAAGCCAAAGTGACAGTAGAAACCGCCAAAGCGGCAACAACAACGTCACCAAAAACAAACAACAACAACAAATCAAACGCGTATGGAAGAATGGGAGGCAAACAGGAGAAGAAGACGAAGAAGTAGTAAGAAAACAGAAAAAGAAAAAAATCAAACACGCGGCAGATGAAATAATTATGGGAAAATAACGCAAGACAAAAAGAAGGAAAAAGGAAGAAAAAATAATGACAAGGAAGGAAAGAAACAAAACAAAACAAAACAAAAAAAGATTAAAAGGGACAAACATCAACCAGCAGCCAGTCTCTCGCCTTCAAACTCTGATATGATGTTCTTCATTGTGACATTTAATCCCTGTCATATCTGACAGCCGGTTCCTGTCATTGGCAGATACACGCGCACACTGACAAACTCACAAATACGCACATACGACACTTAAGAATGTCAGTCACGCCATTTTTTTCTTCTACATTTTCTTCCCCGGGCTCTCTTGAATGGTGTGGTCTTCCTCTTTCACTCTGGTTCTCTTTCTGTCTCACTATTTTCCCTTTTCTTGGTTATTTATTTTTTTCTTTTTGACCCTTCTCAATATTTACTTATCTAACTTCTCCCCTCCCTCTCTCTCTCTCTCTCTCCGTGCCCGTTTGTCTGTCTCTCACTCTCCCTCACTCTCTAACTGTCTCTGTCTCTGTCTGTCTTTCTGTCTCTCTCTCTGTCGCTGCCAGTCTCCCCCCCCCGGGGTCTCTCTCGCTCTCTCTCTCTCTCTCTCTCTCTGTCGCTGCAAGTCTCTTCCGTTCGGGCCTCTCTCTCTCTCTCTCTCTCTGTCTCTCTCTCTCTCTCTCTGTCGCTGCAAGTCTCTTCCGTTCGGGTCTCTCTCTCTCTCTCTCTGTCGCTGCAAGTCTCTTCCGTTCGGGTCTATCTCTCTCTCTCTCTGTGTCGCTGCCAGTCTCTTCCGTTCGGGTCTCTCTCTCTCTCTCTCTCTGTGTCGCTGCCAGTCTTTTCCGTTCGGGTCTCTCTTTCTCTCTCTCTCTGTGTCGCTGCCAGTCTCTTCCCCTCGGGTCTCTCTCTCTCTCTGTGTGTCGCTGCCAGTCTCTTCCGTTCGGGTCTCTCTCTCTCTCTCTCTCTGTGTGTGTCGCTGCCAGTCTCTTCCGTTCGGGTCCCCCTCTCTCTCTCTCTCTCTCTCTGTGTCGCTGCCAGTCTCTTCACCTCGGGTCTCTCTCTCTCTCTCTCTCTCTGTGTCGCTGCCAGTCTCTTCCGTTCGGGTCTCTCTCTCTCTCTCTCTCTCTCTCTCTCTCTCTGTGTCGCCGCCAGTCTCTTCCGTTCGGGTCTCTCTCTCTCTCTCTCTCTCTCTGTCGCTGCCAGTCTCTTCCCCTCGGGTCTCTCTCTCTCTCTCTCTCTCTCTCTGTGTCGCTGCCAGTCTCTTCCC